>SKCR01018900.1:0-65504 GCA_019454045.1 Zanthoxylum bungeanum
TACTCAAGATCCAAGACTGGCATTGGTTTGTTGGCCAAAGTCAAAACCTTTGTCCGTCGCGGATGTGTTTGAATCATGAAGGCTTTGTTCCATATCGGTGTCTTGTCCAAGTTGTGATTTGTTGGCCAAAGTCAAGATCACTTCTTGTCCATCGACATCGATTACGAAGCTTTTCAAGGTCAATGGGTTCCGCTAACTAGGATCACTAAGTTTGTTGTGCAAAGCCAAAGCTTAGTTGATTCAGAGGAAAAAAGGTTAGGCAATATATTGGATATATTGGCATATATTAGATATATGTTTCGGACTTAGATGTCCACCTACCGGATCTAGGAATTGGATGGGATCCAATTGATCTTAGAGATCTACCTAGTTAATTATCATACAATTTGTTGGCCAAAGTCAAGATTGTGTGTTATTTTACGGGATCCTAGCCCACTAGGAAACAAGGTTTTCCGAGTACTCAACAGAGGGTTAGAGGCTCGCCGAAAAATAGTGGGAGGCAAGTATTAAATTTGCAATATTCGTTTAGTTACTTGCCATACGCGTTCATTTCAAATATTTCGTCATATAAATTAATATGTTAGTTGGACTAATAATTAATTTTTGTTTTAATTAAACAGTTGGATTGTATTCAAACTATTTCAATTAATAGTTGATTTTATAATTGGATTATAGTAATAAATATAATTGAATTTAACCAATTAAATTATAGTTGATTTTATAGTTAGACTATAGTAATCATTATAATCAATAGTACCTAAAATCGTTGATTAAATAGTTGGACTATTGGATTCAAGATAATTGAAAGATTAGTGTTTGAAACATAATCCTGGGTGAAAATGTATTTAAACGACTTTAATCGTCAAATGGGAATAAAACTCAGGATAGTCCTGAAAACTGAGAAGTTACTTTATTTGATATAGTAACATCTTGGCCTAAGCCCGGAGTTGAGCAAATAGTAGAACATGATATTTGGAATATTCATGTGATGATAACTTTAGTGCTTAATCCGTTGTGCTTGCCGAATAGACTCCTTAATTTCTTATCAGAACTAAAGATTAGATCTTTATTGTATGATATTGAAATTGAAAGATCTTCATAGATCTATCCTTAGATCTTAGAAGTACTAAATTGCAATAGTAAACTCTTGGAGTGTTAATGGCTATACTCAAGGAGACAAAGCCAGAGTTTGCAAAAGGGCAAGAAGCGCAAGGCGCATCTTACTTCGACATTCCGGAAGTCCAAGGCTTGGCCGAAGGCTTCTGGGTTTGTGGAAAAGGGCAAAGGTAAAATCATTATAATCTTCTGGGAAGACAAATGACATATCCCTAGATGTCTGACTAAATTGTGGCAAAGGGGGACACAGAAGCGTAACTTCCGTATGGACAAGGTAGACATGAAGGAATTGAAGAACGGGCAAGGCTCCGGCTTCAAATATGTTTTTCATAAACATGTTCACTACTAGTATTAAAATTGGATTTTAGATACTAAATGTGGTACATAGATATGTGTTGATGTGCAGAATCTGCTGAGAGCAGGATACTGACTTCATATGAGATTTACCTACGAATCGGAAACGGGACGAAAGTGGCTGTTTTAACCGTAGAAACCTAATTTTAGAAACTACCATTCGGGTGTGTACTTAAATAAGGAAACTGTTACAATGTAACTAGTTTGACTAGATACAATATCTCTATATGAGGGTTTAACCCGTTACGAGTATACCTTTATATTCTAGAACACTAAAGTGTTTCATTTTATAAAGATGATATTGAGATAAACACATTAGATGTGAATAACAGTATTTATATTTTGAATATAAATGAATCTCAAACGTATAACATGACAAAAAAATAGCTCAAACTGAATTAATCAGTTGTGACTTATAAGTGGAATTGTTGTCTGGGACACAATTAAACAAGACTCGTATATCCATACTTTCGAAGAGTGGATACTAGGACGGATTTGATTCCATTCAAATAATGTCTACGAATCTAGTTTATTGGGCAAAGTGCATAAAACACCTTTACTTGGTAAAAGTGTAAAGGCCACCGATCTGTTAGCCCTTGTTCATAGTGACGTAAATGGGCCCATGTCTAGCTAGGCTAGATGTGGATATGAATGTTTCGTGACCTTTACGGATGTGGCATCGCGTTATGGTTATCTGTTTCTTTTGAAACACGAATCAGAAACTTTTGATTAATTCAAAGAGTTTCAACACAAAATAGACAAACAGATCGGCAAAAGTATTAAACCGTCACGGTTAGACCATGGTGGAAAATACTTAAGCAATAAGTTTCTCGTATACTTGAAAGAGTATAGTATTCTTTCAATGAGGACTCCTCCCGGAACACGTCAGTTTGACGGTGTGTCCGAACAGAGAAACCAAATTTTGTTGGACATGATAAAGTTAATCATGAGTCGCTCTGAGCTACCATTTCCTTCAACGGATACACATTTACAGTGCGAAACCTATTTTGAATAAGGTTCCATAAAAATCTGTTAGACAGACTTCATATTAGATATGAACAGGAAAGAAACTGGGTTTTCTCATTCCTATAGATTTGGATATGCTAGGCATATGTTTGGATGATACCAAACTAGAGCCAAAATCAGATAAGTGCCTAATTGTAGGTTATCCTAGGGAAACCAAAGTATAGTACTTATACAACTCACTAGAGAACAATTTAATTGTTGTTCACTATGCGGTTTTCCTAAGAGGAATACATATATGCAGTGGAAAGTGGGAGGAAAGTAAAACTCGATGAAAATCGGAGTAGTACCATTCCATGCACCGATTCCTTAATGGAACACAAATGGTTCATTAGGGATGAAACTATACCAATAATCTTCGAATACACAAGAACCGCGATAGTCGGAGAGAGTCAGAAAACAACCTGGGGTATGGGTTTCTGATCTCACCTCATAAAGATGTCAATCTTATTGAGGAATAAGAACTGACTACATATGAGGAAGTGATACAAGGTATCGACTTCCTATTATGGCAAAGTGCCATAATATCCGAAATGGATTCCATGTATATCAACTAAGTTTAGATACTAGTTGTTGTACCGGAAGGCATTGTGCCTATTGGTACTATATAAGTCTTCAAGGAAGACATACATGAAAGGCAACATACCAACATACAAAGCTAGGCATGTAGTGGAATGGTATCGTTATCAACATTGTGTCGATTACAATGAAACATTTTACCTGTTGCCATGGTTAAATCCATTTGGTTAATGCTTGCTAAAGCTGCATGTTTCATTTATGAAATATGGCAGCTGAATGCCAAAATCGCTTTCCTTAACGGAAACTTTTTGGAGGATGTTTATAACATCCTGACGGTTTTTTCGTACCAAAATGAGCAAACAAGGTTTGTGAGTTAATTCGATCCATGAATGGATTGAAGCAAGCATTGCGTTCTTGGAATTATTGTTTTGATGTAATCATAATGGTATATGATTTAATTCAAAAACTAAAATGATTCTTGCGTATATAAGGAGGTTAGTGGGAGCGCACTGACAGTGAATGTCCTATATAAAATGATGACATATCATTTCTTGGAAATGATATTCCCATAATACAATCGGTGAAAGCTTGGCTTTCATGAAAATTCTCCGTAGAATTCTTGGGAGAAACAACCTTTATTCTAGGAATAAAGATCTACTGGGATAGATATAAAGTTGTTAACACTCTCCGAGAACTCGTACATTAAAATAAATGTACACGACCTGATGTCTCATATGCTTCGAGCATATAGAGTTACAATCGGGCCAATCTAAGTAATAGTCACTGGATTGATGTTAAGAACATCCTTTAGTATCTTGGATGAACTAAGGATGCTTTCTTATGCTATGGAGAAGGAGAACTTGAAGTGACTGGGTTCACTGCTGCAAGTTTCCTAACCGATATAAACGACTATAAGTCGTAACAAAGGTACTATAAAGTTTGATTAACGGAACAATGAGCTGGAAATCTTCCAAGAAAGATACTGTTACCGAATAAACATAAAGTGGATTATTGCTGCAGCTGAGGCAGCAATAGAAGCCTTCTGGATTGATAATAATCTAATTAGATTAGATATAGTTCTGTTAGCAGCTGAGCTAGGCTACAGCACAAACTAAAGAATTAATGGTCTTATCAACGATCCAGATATATACTTCACATATTCATCTGAATCGTTCGGATCATACATCGTGGCGATGTGATGATCGAATAAATCGCATCAGATGATAACACTGTAAATCCACTGACGAAAGCATTTCCTCAGTAGAAGTTTGAGCGAACTGTACATAGTTTAGGTGTATGACACTTGAGTGATTGGCTATAGGCCAAGTGGGAGATTGTTGGACAGTTATGATCCATAGCATCACTATTTGTACAGATCATGGTGCTGTTGTACAAATTAACTATGTGACAAAGGAAATTGCTATTTTATCATTTGTAATTAGATTACCAAGATGTATAAATGATAAAAAGTCCATATGATTAGTTCCGGATTGAGATGATATGAGACAGTATCAATCCATGAGGTTTAATCATTAAATATCCTTAGTCGTAGTATTATCGAGATTGGACATCGATAATGCAGAATAGACTAGTATTACACTTGTGCGCGTTGTGGGAGCATAACGACATAGTTCTCATATATTTGGGTATAGGATACTCATGCAAGTGTAATAGGAGGTTTTGTTTACCAATGGTATGGAAACAGCTTCGCTCAGGATAGACCCCTCGGAATTCCATTGGTAGTATGACTATCTGTCTATGGAAGTCCGAATCAGGGTAGGTGTATTTGGTCTTAACCTGAGACTTGCACCGCTAATACTTACGACAATCAATATACTTTGGTTTTGGTCATCCTGGGCTTTAACCAGTTCTGAGTACGCCTCTTCTGGGTATATTGAGAATGGTAGTGTATTGGGTGTGATGTCAAGACGGAAGTATCACTCCAGTCATAGTGGAGATAATGATCCCGTAGGATACGAAACTAGTGCTCTTATGTACTGCAGTCATCGGGATAATATGACTAGGTCATAATTATCCGATTATAGAGACTAGATACCATAGATCCGATATGTGCTTCGTACGGGGCAGACATAATTCCAGCCCCAGGCCTAGCACGTGACATCTGATATTGGATCGTAATACGCAATACTACGTATACTACGCCTGAAATAGATAACATATTCCAGTAAGAATATTTCTGGAGAATTGGGTAGGCACGGTGCTTTGCTAGAAGCCAACCATGTCTTGTAAATTGGTAAAAATGTAGTACTAGGTACTTACGTGTTCGGATAGTCCGACGACTGGATTTACTGCCAACATATCTGGGGATCTCATGGGTCACTTCCCGAAGATTCACCGATGACGTATGACTCGCACTTTATTAATCTGGGATTAATTAGATGAGAGGGAAAATTATTCTGGGATTAATTACGGAGATATTTTATCTGGGATAAAATATTAATTAAAGAGAAAGAACGATTAATTGGAATTAATCGATAAAATAATATATTCGATATATTATACGAAATTAGATTTCGACGCGGAATTAAAATTAGATTTTAATTCAGGCGAACGAGTTAATTTAGAATTAATTCGTTAGCGACGTGAATAGTGATTTTGCTAGGCATAATTATTTAATTACGTTGCAATGGAAAATTCGTTAATTTGGAATTAGCAAACCCGAGCCCGGGAGTGTTTGCGAGCCCACTCGCATTTCGAATTCAAGTGCGGCCCACAAGTCACATCTAGCATCAAATCACTAGTAAATCAAGTGATGGAAGTCACATCACTTTGAGTGAAGTGATGTCTAGTCACTTTTGATGTGAATAGTTGATGTGAGTTGTTGGAATGCATTTATTGCATTTTTGCCTCCAAAATTTTCTAAGCTTTTTGGAAAAACTTTGACTAATTTTGGTATATGTTTTATTAGGTTTTGGAAACCAAATAACCAACACACTCTCCTCTCTCTTTCTTCCTCACAATCGGCCAAGGGCCAAAATGCTTCTCTCCCAAATTTTGGCAAGGCCGAAAATTACAAGTAGTGAAAAGGAAAATTTGTGGCAATTTTTCCTATGCTAGCACATGAAGAGTCATCCTAAGGTGATAGGGAACTAACTTATGAGCATGGAATCACCACACAAAGCTTGGAGCTTGGAGATTCATCCGTGGAGTTGACCGAAAATGGAAGAGCACAAAAAGTGGCCAAAGCCGAGAGCTTCAAAGGAGCTTGGAGAAATTTTTGTTGTTCCTCACATCGCCAAAGCCATTCAATGTAAGTATGATTCCGCCATACTTCTTGATGCATTCACATGTGTTTCTTGCTTGATTTGGTCCTTGGGGCTTAATAGAAACCAATAAGGCCGGCACAACTTTGTCTATCAGATATGTATGAGGACATTAATCGTCATCTTGTGGTTGTTTCCCAATGTGAAAAATATTAACTTCCAATTTCATATTCCCGAATGACAATTTCATGAGACCATTCCTACAATTAATAAGGCATTGGCTGTAGCAAGGAAAGTTTTACCCAAGATAAGAAGAATTTTGGATTCAGTTTTAACAACAGACTGACTGTCTAGAATCAGAAAATCAACTAGGTAGTAAAATTTATTGATTTAGAGCAAAACATCTCCAACTACCCCCCATGGTATTCTGATAGAGCAATCAGCTAACTGCAAAACCACTGATGTAGTCTGAATCTCTCCAAGCCCAACTGTATATAGATGGATTATGGCATGAGATTAACATTCACGCCTAAATCTAATAGAGCCTGATCAAATTCATATATGCCAATGTGGCAAGTGATAGTGGGGCAGTCTGGATCATTATATTTTGGTGGGGCCTTTTGATCAATCACCGTACTTGCTTGTTTTGTCAGGAACGCAGTTTTCTTCAGGTGATGATTTCTTTTCATAGTGCATAGATCATTCAAAATCTTCGCATAAGTGGGAATTTGTTTGATCACATGTAACAAAGGAAAATTGATCTTTACTTGCTTAAGATGTTCTAGGATCTCACCATTTGGGTTTGTAGCTCTCGTAGTGGGCCTAAGAGCTTGAGGGAAAGGTACTCTAATTGGGAAATATGTCACTTGATCTTCCTGATGAGTATTTTCACTATTATCTTTGGGGTCACCTATAATGTTGGAGGTGTCCTGCGTCCCTACCTCTTTACCACTCCTAGTGATTATGGCATTTACACTTTTAATATTGGATGCCTCATGATCAGCCTGTGCCATGTGTTGCCTTTGTGGATTTGGTTGAGCCTGAGATGAGAAGTTTCTTTATTCTTGCACACTCAGGGCATTCGTCAACTTAGAGACTTGACTCTTTATCTCCTTATTGTCTTCAACTACCTGAGCTATCAGTGACTCAAACCTTTTATTGGTTTTTCTCTGGGCCTCGACAAATGTTTGCACAATATCCTCTAAGGAATTCCTAGGAACGACAGGTGTATGATACTGGGGGCACTGTAACCTTTGGTTTGTGGTGTCTGGGTAGGCTGATAAGACTCATGTTTCCAACTAATATTGGGATGGTTCTGCCAACTAGGATTATAGGTATCTTAATAAGGTGTATAAGGCTTGTTGTACGTCCCAAAGGTATTGCATTGTTTCCCATATGTTCCCATCATCTCACCATATACATGGCACTTTTGGGCCAAATGGTCAGTCTCTTTGCACATAAAACATTCCCATTGGGGTTCTAAATGGGCTACTGTATGCATAGTCTGACTATCCTTAGCTTTTAAGGCTCATAACTGTCTAGTTAGTAACTCAACTTGTGTCTTAAGACTATCTTTTTCCCTAAAGTGGTGTATGCCCCTGCTAGAAGGAGTGGGGTGTGTCCTATCAGTGCTATTAATGGCATTAGGTCCAGTCCAAGTGTGAGATTTCTTAGCTAGGTCATTTAACTACTCTAATGATTCATTGGGTCCTTTCGGATGAACTCACCATTGCACATTGTCTCCACGAATTGGCGCTCTCTAGGGGTTAAACTGTCATAAAAATAGCTCACTGGCGCTAACTCTCATATCCATGTTGAGGACAACTAGCTAACATCTCTTTAAACCTCCCCCAAGTTTTATAAAGAGTCTTACTATCCCTCTGGGAGAAGGTAGAGATTTTTCTTTTCAGGGCATTCGTCTTATGGTGTGGGAAGTATTTGTTAAAGAATGCATATGTCATCTCGCCCATGATCCTATTGATCGAGGTCCCAAAGAATACAACCAGATTTTAGCTCTATCCTTCAGGGCAAATGGGAAGAACTTAAGTCTAATTATGTCTGAAGTCCCAAACCGATCATGTAAGGTTGCTACAACCTCTTCAAACTCTCTAATATGCACATAAGGGTTCTCGTTCTCCAAACCATGAAAGGTTGGGAGATACTGTATCATTCCGGGTTTAAAATCTATATATGGTGAATTAGGAGGAAACATGATGCAAGATGGTGTAGTTGTACGGGTGGGATGAAGGTACTCTTCAAGAGTTCTCATGGGTGGTCTCTCGTACTCACTCATGTTGTTTGTGCTAGATGTAGATGGTATGGCGAAAAGATTATCAAACTGATTTTCTGAGTTTGAGTTTTCTTCTTCAATCCTAACAAATCTTACGTATAGGCATGCAATTAAAACACAAATAAAACTAGAAACAAAAATAAAAGAATAAACTAAAAATAAATAAATAAATAAAAGTTCAAAATTAAAACTAAACTAAAACTGAAATTGAAATAAAATAAAATAAATAAGTAAATAATAATAAAAAAAGAAATAAGATGGAACGAAGTTACCGCTTTTGTTGTTGACCAAGCAAACCCGCTCATTTTGTTTGTAAACTGTCTCCCCGACAACGACGCCAAATTTTGATTACGCCTAAAAAGTACTTGCGGTTATCGCAGTATAGTTGGGGTGTCGATTCCTAAGAGAGATGGTTACAAAGAACTGATTTACTTAAACAAAATGTTAGCAACAACTTAATTAAATAAAAAGGTTGAATTGATAATATAAGATAAAAACTATGGAAAATACATTAAGAATATCAGCAGAGAAAAGTAGCAAAGCGTCGGGAATCCCTATTGTCTCAAATCCTTATATTCAGTTATTGATTCCTGTTATTACTCAATTGAAGGTTTCACATCCCAAATCAACAATCGGAAGATATTCAATTCAAAACATATTAAATTCCAATGTAACCAATGATTTATTTCTCTATGTTAACAACACACAAAGTTATCGTTATGACATATCTAACGTCGACAATATACCCTCAGGCAATAATGCAGTAGAAGACCAACTCATAAAATAACTTTACCAGTCACAACTGGGTTCCCCAATTACGCATAGAAAAAGCATGACTGAATCTATATGCAAGTTGAATAAACACAATTTCTAGATTCATAAAACGAAAGATAATAAAGAATAATAAACATCAATTGTATTAAACGTTTACGAGTATTTAGGAATCAACAACATGAACATAAAAGTTTAAATACAAGAGTTCATCCTTAGCTTTGCCTAGGAGATTAGTTCTCCATAGAAGAATGAGACATAGCCTGAAGAGATTGCAGCAGTATCCTGTCTGGTATCAAGTTTCTTCGTTCTTTAATCTCAAATTATGTTTGTGGCTATTTATTGTGTGTTTCTTCTCTCTTTTCTCCTATTTTCTCTCTATGATTTTTCTCCCTATAGGGTTTTGGACGAGCTTGGGTTTTATAGAGAAGTCCCGGAGGTCTTATTTGCGTAAAAATGAACTAAACAAAAAAAAAACAGGAATACACTTTCGTGTCGCGACGCGTGGCCTTTGTGCGTCACGACGCGTGGCTGGATTTACAGGATAATGATTCCTGAGTTTCTGCTCATTTCCTGCGTGCTTTCGATGTGTCTGTAAGGTCCCGAGACATGAGTAATTGCTCCAATATCCCTATTCCATTGCTTCCTAATAACAAAGCACAAAATAAACAATAATTAAGATTAAACACATGATAATCAAGCCGAATTAGTGATGTTCAAAGTATATTTTCATGCACTTATCACTTAGTAACTGGATATCTTGCCTCAACAAGCATTGAATGTTCGGGTAAAATAATAGAGCTTGATATAAAAAAAAGCTTTTACTTAGTAACCGGCCATTTTGCCTTAGTAAGCATTGATTGTTCGCGTAAAACGGTAGGGCTTGAGTTTGTGTTTAAATAAGTTGGTTTTCATAGCCTTTTTAACTCGAGCAATTAAGTCTGTTGGGGTTTCTTAACACTTTGTGCCCTAAGGCCAACTGGTCTGGGAGTCACTGGCTCAAAGCTCGTTACAAGGGTTAAAAAGAAAACTTAAGAAAATCATACACTTTTTCTTTTTTATATCTGAGATCTGAGCAATTAAGTGCGTAGGGGTATCTTAACACCTAGTGCCCTAAAACCAACTAGTTTAGGAGTCACTGGCCCAAAGTTTGATACAAGGATTCAAGATATGTTTATAAATAAACTTTCATTGCCAAAAGGTACGAACTCTAAAGTAATTTTAGGACAAAAATATTACTCTCTTTTCAACCAATACCTGTGAATATTGTGGGCACAATCAATTGATTAATACCTTGTTTTATGAGTGTATGGAAGAATGGTAAAAAGTACAGGAAAATTTATTTATTTGATCATTTAGATACAAAAAAAAATAATTGTTAACTTGGATAAGAATTTTTCTTTTAGTTTTCGCTTGAATTACTAGTTTTTAGTAATAAGCTGGTTGGGGGGTGTGATGAACACTAAAAGGTGCATATTTATTATACGAAAAATCAATCATTTTACATTTGTAATTTCACTAATCCCATTAATTTAGCACGTCTGTGAAATAATATTATATGTTATTTTTTGTATATTTTTATTTTGTATTGTTGTTATTTGGTAGGTAAAATACTGCTCGGAAGCTCGATAGAAAAAGCCAAACTTGGAAAAGGGCAAAAATAGAAAATCACCTAGCGCATCGCGACGCGCCCAAGAAGACAAAGACACTGCGGGCACCGCTCTTAGCATCGCGACACACAGCACTTTGGCGTTGTGATGCCCTAATCTTTCAACACGTGTATATAGCTGGCAGCAACGTCGCGACCGGGGGACCAAATTTTCGCCTATAAATTGAATCTTCTGGCATAAGAAATTTTCATTCTTTCTTTTCGATTTCTCTATAGATTTTGGGAGAGAGTGTCTTGTGTGTTTATTTATTTAAGCTTTCTGTAATGTTTTTTTCATTCAGTAATAAAATTACGAGTGTTTTTAATTAAAAAATGAGTAGCTAATTTCTTTTTGTTGGGGTAAAGGGTGAAGCTTTAATAATGAAAACTTAGATCAATCTCGCTTATATTATATTAAATTAATTGAAATCTAATGATTAAAACTTGATTTAAATCTTTATTAGTTATTGACATATCTTGCTACTGTCTATATGGCTGGTTTTATATGGCTACTACTTGTATGGCTAGATTTACATGTTTTGGCATAACTAAGTCCCTAACTAGACTTGTTATCGATAAAAATGAACACCACCTATATGGTTGATTTTATTCCTGAGATAAATTAATTGTGTAACAAAGATAATTTATATATTATAATAAAGCGAGATTTCTAGATTTGGAATATTAAAAGTGGATCCCCTAACTCCGGTATTTTATTTTATTATTGCTTTTTAACCTAAAAGTTTCCAACAACTTCAACAAATCAATTTTTTTTCTTTTCGCTCTACTTATGATTCTATTTTACTAAATCTATTCCCTGTGGATCGACCTCGGACTTACCAGGTTATTTTATTACATCGACAATCTTATACTTGAGAGTAAATAACCACTTTTTGAGCGAGTCATCTACCCACATCCCACTGATTTTCCACCCTGGGTGCTCTCAGCTTCTGAACAGTCCCCCATCGGGTGATCTTCTCATCTCCCTCCATTAACATAAACTTCCTCGCATGTTCCAAGACCGCGTCATAGTCAGGTATCTCCTAGATCCTCAGGTGGGACCATAACTTCCCAACATTGACAGCTCATTTAAACTTTCCAGTGCCTCTGAGGACTCATACGCCACGACCTCTAGTACTAGGCCGTGGTACCTATCGATAAAGTTCTTCAAAGACTCATCGTATCTCTACTTCATCAACCTTAATGACCCCATTGTTGTCCTTGGTGTGCATGCCCCTTTGAAATGGCGTATAAAAGACATCCTCAGCTGGGAGAAGCTGCTGACACTCATGGGGTCAAGTTCATGAACCACAAGCTGGTTGGTCCCCCCAGAGCCAATGGGAATACCTTATAGATGGCCTCTATTACCATTCCCTAGATTTCCATAAAAAAATAAACTTCTTAGTGTATGAATTGGGGTCTGTGTTGCCCTATAGGCATTTATCGACGGCATGGTGAACCTTCTTGGGAACTCCACTGCCAATATCTCCATCGTAAAATGGGACATTGTCTCCACATCTCGGTCACTTCGTAACACATGTTTCAAGTTTTCCTCCCATTTTTTCGTCTTCTTCTGGAACCAACTCCTCATTTGGCTCTCGAAATTGTTATACCCATGTCCATGGGATTCCCCACGCCTTCCACTCCGAGCATGGTACCTCCCGTAATTGGGATCTTCACACCTTTCTCCTGGGTATCGTTCCAAATCACTCTCCACGAAGCATGGGCTATTACTGGAGGATTTCGGGGTTTTCCTTCTTATTACGCCCAAAAACTACTTGCGGTTACTTACAGTTATCGCAGTATAATTTGGGGTGTCGATTCCTCAGAGAGATGGTTACAAAGAACTGATTTACTTAAACAAAAATTTAGCAGTAACATAATGAAAAGATATAGATTGAATTGTATTTAGAGTAAAGTGTTGGACAATTATGACCCATAGCGTCACTATTTGTACAAATCATGGTGTTGTTGTACAAATTAACTATGTGACAAAGGAGATTGCTCTCTTATCATTTGTGATTAGATCACCATGATGTATAAATGATAAGAGGTCCCTGTGATTTGTTATTGGATTGAGAAGATATGAGACAGTATCACTCCACGAATGATAAATCATTAAATATCCCTAGTCAGAGTATTATCGAGATTGGACATAGATAAATGCGTAAAAGACTAGTATTACACTTGTGCGCGTTGTGAGGGCATATCAGCATAGCTCTCATATATTTGGGTATAGGATACTCATGCAAGTGTAATAGGAGGTTGTGTTTTACCGATGGGACTGGAAACAGCTTCGCTCTCGATAGACCCCCTCAGAATTCCATTGGTAGTATGACTATGTGTCTATGGAAGTCCGAAATCAGGGTAGGTGTATTTGGTCTTAACCTGGGACTTGCACCGCTAATACTTGTGACAATCAATATACTTTGGTTTTGGTCGTCCAGGGCTTTAACAGGTTCTGTGTACGCCTCTACTAGGTATATTGAGAATCGTAGTGTGTTGGGTGTGATGTCAAGACGGAAGTATCACTCTAGTCATATGGAGATGATGATCGCGCAGGGATACAGAACTGGTTCTCTAAAGGGTTGCAACCATCGGGATAATATGTCTTGGTCATGATTATCCGATAATAAAGAGACTAGTTGCTCGTGATCCGATATATGCTTCGTACAAGGCAGACACTGTACCAGCCCCAGGCCTTGCATGTGATCATCCGATACTGGATCAAAATATACAATACTACGTATACTACGCCTGATATAGATCGCTTATTCCTGTAAGCATGTTTATGGAGAATTGGGTATGCATGGCGCTTTCCTAGAAGCCAACCTTGTCTTGTAAATCGGTACAAACGTAGTACTAGGTACTTACGTGTTCGAATAATCCGACAAACGAATTTACTGCCAACATATCCGGGGATCTCATGGGTCGCTTCCCGAAGATTCACCGATGACGTATGACTCGCACTTTATTAATATGGGATTAATTAGATGAGAGAGAAAATTAATCTGGGATTAATTACGGAGATATTTTATCTGGGATAAAATATCAATAAAGAGAGAAAATGATTAATTTGGAATTAATCGATAAAATAATATATTTGATATATTATATGAAATTGGATTTCGACGCGAAATTGAAATTAGATTTTAATTCGGGAGAACGAGTTAATTTAGAATTAATTCGTTAGCGATGTGAATAGTGATTTCGCTAGGCATAATCATTTAATTACGTCGCAACGGCAAATTCGTTAATTTGGAATTAGTGAACCTGAGCTCAAGATTGTTTGCGAGCACATTCGCATTTCGAATTCGAGTGTGGCACGCAAGTCAAATCAAGCGTCAAATCACTAGTCACATCAAGCGTCAAATAATAAGTCACTTTGAGTGATGTGACAACTTGTCACTTGATTGATTGAGTGATGTGACTTGATCGAAGTGGTTGGAAAGCTTTTTGAAAGCTTGATTGACATATATTATTATTTTATGTTTTGGTATATGTTGAATTTATTTTAGAAATCAATTATCAATTACACATTTCCATTCTCTCTCTCTTAGGCTCAGGTTTTTGGAGCCCATTCTTCTCCTCTCTCACTCTCAGCCAACATGCCATTTCTTCTTCTTTTCTTTCACTGGTTTGACCATGAAACACAAAGGGAAGCAAGGGAAATTTGTGGCAAATTTCTTGAGTGCTAGCACACATAGGAGCCATCCTAAGGTGATAGGGAACTCACTTAATGAGCTTGGAATCACCATCAAACAAGCTTGGAGCTTGCATGGAGGACCAAAGCCGAATCTTAGAGAGGGAAAACAGCTCACTGCCGTGACTTGGAGGAGGCAGAAAATTGATTTTTGTTGTCCACTGCATCGCTCAACCGATCGATGTAAGTATTCCGCAACTTTTTTGATTGTATTCACATGTGTTTTATGCTTTATTAATCGATCCTCGAGACCGTAGAACTCCAACAATGGTATCAGAGCGGAGTAAAAGCATGAAATTTGACTTAGGGTTAAAATTTGGGTAAAATGTATTTGAGCATGATTTTATGAAATTAGATGATTGAGTATGCTTAAATGTGTTTTAATTAACGATTGATTGGATCAATTTGATGAAATGTTGTTTGGAACAATTTTGCCCAAAATTCTTAGCTTGGCCGAGAATGTGAATAATTTATATTCGAGAGAATGCATGATATTTCTCAACACCATTTGCAACTCTTGCAACTATATCACCATATGTTGTAACTCTCGGGTCTTTACTATTTTCATATAAAATTTCGAGTAAAACTCGAAATCTCTAACTCTTAGATTTACAATATATAAAATAAAGTACGAGTTTTACCATATATAAAAATAAAATCATGATATAAAATAAATATTATATTGTATAAATATCAAATTTTCATACAAAAAGTGAATGGTGCTCGATCACCATTTCCAACACTCCCACTTAATCTAGTGCCATTCACGATGGTATCTAACCACATGTTTCATAATATAGTATGCAAGCTTAAACGATCCATTTATGGACTCAAGCAAGCCTCAAGAAGTTGGAATATACGATTGGATGAGACAATCAAATAATTTAACTTCATAAAAAATATAGACGAGCCTTGTGTTTACAGGAAAAGTAGTGGGAGTGCTGCTATATTTCTTGTATTATATGTCGATGACATATTAATCATCGGGAATGATATTCCCATAATGCAAGCAATCAAGAAATGGTTATCTCAGAATTTCTCCATGAAAGATTTGGGAGAAGCAGCCTACATCCTCGGTATTAAGATCTACCGTAATAGATAAGAGGTTGTTAAGACTTTCTCAATCTGCGTACATAGATAAAGTTTTGAAAATATTCAAAATGGAAGATTCCAAAAGAGGTAATTTACCTACTTATCATGAAATCAAATTATCTAAGGAGCAATGTCCACATACTCCTTCAGATAGAGAGCGTATGAGTATGATCTTTTATGCTTCAGTAATAGGATCGATCAAGTACGCCATGCTATGTACAAGACCTGATGTCTCTTATGCTCTTAGCATATTGAGCAGGTATCAGGCAAATCCTGGTGAGCAACACTGGGCAGCTGTCAAAACAATCCTCAAGTATCTGAGAAGAACTAAGGATGTGTTCTTTACATACGAAGATTGTTCTGAGATGAAAGTCTTTGGTTACTATGATGCGAGCTTTCAAACCGATAGGGATGACAACATATCACAAACATAATATATGTTTACTTTGAATGGTAGAGCTGTCAGTTGGAAAAGCTCAAAGTAGTCAACTACAGCGGACTCCACCACTGAAGCCGAGTATATTGCAGCATCTGAGGCAGCTAAAGAAGCAGTCTAGATGAAGAAGTTCATCACGGAGCTGGAAGTGCTTCATCCGATAAAGAATGGCGTCACGATGTACTGTGACAACACGGATGTCATTGCTCAATCAAAAGAACCAAGGTCCCACCTGAAATCCTAGCATGTACTCAGGCGATTTCATCTCATCAGGGAGGTTGTTGAGAGAAAAGAAGTTATTATAGAGAAAATACCCACATAAGATAATCTTGCAGATTCTCTTACTAAAAGGCAGACTTAACAAAAGCATGATAGGCACACCCAAGAGTATGGTGTCCAGATTCATACTAGTTGGCTATAGTGCAAGTGGGAGATTGTTAGGGATATGCCCTATACCCAACTTGTGGATGGGCTATATGTACATGTATTTGCAATATTTTGATTAATTAATAAAATGGCAATTTTTATTATATGTGTCTTACATAAATTATATGAATAATCAAACACTGTAATAAAGCCCTTGGAGTAATAAGATGGTGGCTTCCACGCCTTATGATAATCATTACTCCCAACCGTTCCTAGTCGTAGTTTTATGAATAATTTGGGCGCTCACAAAGCGGAGAGACTAGCATGATGATATGATTTGCCCTTATGTGGGGTAGTCGATCTCATAGGCTACTAGCGGAGATCCGTCCGCTTGGTGTATCACATGGATGCATGAGTTGCTCGTGTCTATCGAACTGATCGTCGAAAGTTTTCATATGGAGTGTTTATCCCATGTGTCTGTGAGAACTTTCATGTATCGATTGTATGACTAGTCCTTAGACTTGAGGTCTTTACAATCTTATGTGTGGACCAAATTTTTGGTTTCTTTTTAGGTCCCAAGATCATAACAAGCATGAAAAACATGTGTGAATACATCAAATGAGGTAGCGGAATACTCACATCGATCGGTTGAGATGATTGATGAAGAACAAAACTTGATTTCAGCCCTCCAAATTCTGCCACTGCAGTGCAGATTTTCTGTCCAAGAATTTCAGTTTTGCTTCATGAATTTGAGCCTCGAACTTGCGTCAAACGATTCCCGGCTCGTGGGTGGGTTTCCCTAACACCTTCGTATGCCTCTAAGGAGTGTGCTAGCACTTGGATTTGGTCACAAAACCTGCCCAAAAGTGCTTCCATTTTCGCCCAAAATAGAAGCAGTTCACTGCCTTTGGGCGTGAACATTTTGAGAGGAAAGAGAGATGAATGAGAGAGAGAGAGTTGTCTAGGGTATCTTTCAATTTTTCATCTAATGAATAATAATGAGTTAGCCCTTTTTGTTATTCACCTTTGGTAAAACCATTTCACTTTTACCCTAAACTTGATAGGTGTGGGTAAATGGTTTTTCAAAAAGCAAAACAAGTAGTAGGTTGGGTGGTAGGTACACCTACCACACATGGGCTCCACATACTTGAATTCAAAATTCAAATATCTTACGAACATTTGTCGCGGCTTGGTTCTGTTTAATCCGATTAAACGAACTTCCGTCGTTAAATAATTAAATCTAATTTAATTAAATATCGATGCCTCGCAAATATATTACGATCGTCGTTACGAATTAATTCTAAATTAACTCACTCGTTCGTATTAAAGTCCGACTTTAATTTCGTAATGAAATCCAATTCATATTAATATATCTGATATATTAATTTTAGCCCATTCGTATAAATTAAATAGAAAAATCAAATTTAACTATTAAATTTATTTTACCGATTAATTCCAAATTAATCGCGCTCTCTCTCATTAGACGATATTTTATCCCAGATAAAATATCTCCGTAATTAATCCCAGATTAATTTTTTTTCTCATCGAATTAATCCCAGATTAATTAAAGTGCGAGTCATACATCATCGGTGAATCATTGGGAAGCGACCCATGAGATCCCCAGATATGTTGGCAGTAAATACGGTCGTCGGACTATCCAAACACGTAAGTACCAAGTACTACGTTTTACCGATTCACAAGACAAGGTTGGCTTCTAGCAAAGCACCATGCCTACCCAATTCTCCGGAAATATCCTTACAGGAATGAATGATCTGTATCAGGCGTAGTATACATCGTATAATGCATATCGATCTAGTATCGGATGGTCACGTGCTAGGCCTGGGGCTGGAGTTGTGTCTGCCCCGTACGAAGCACATGTCGGATGTCTGGTAACTAGTCTCTATAATCGGATATACATGACCTAGTTATAATATCACATGGCCGCGCAGCACTTAAGAGCACTAATACCGTATCCTACGTGACATCATCTCCACTATGAATGGAGCGATACTTCCGTCTTAACATCACACCCAATACTCTACGATTCTCAATATACCCAGTATTGGCGTACACAGAACCGGTTAAAGCCCTGGACGACCTCAACCAAAGTATATTGATTGTCTTAGTATTAGCGGTGCAAGTCTCAGGTTAAGACCAAATACACCTACCCTGATGTCGGACTCCCATAGACACACAGTCATACTGCCAATGGGATTCCGAGGGGGTCTATCCAGAGCGAAGCTGTTTCCCGTACCATCGTGTGAAAGACAACCTCCTATTACACTTGCATGAGTATCCAATACCCAAATATATGAGAACTATGCCGTTGTGCCCTCACAACGCGCACAAGTGCAATACTAGTCTTTTACGTATTTATCGATGTCTAATCTCGATAATACTCTGACTAAGGATATTTAATGATTTATCCTACGTGGACTGATACTGTCTCATATCATTCTCCGTCCAGGAACAAATCATAGGGACCTCTCATCATTTATACATGTAAGGTGATCTAATCACAAATGATAAGAGAGCAATCTCCTTTGTCACATAGTTAATTTGTACAACAACACCATGATCTGTACAAATAGTGACGCTATGGGTCATAATTGTCCAACAATCTCCCACTTGGCCTATAGCCAGTCACTCGAGTGTCTTACACCTGAACTATGTACGGTTGGCTCAAACTGCTGAGAAAAGGTTTTCGTCAGGGGATTTACATGATTATCGTCTGATGCGATTTATACGATCATCACATCGCCATGATGTATGATCCGAACGAATCAGATGAATATCGAAGTATATATCTGGATCGTTGATGAGACCATTAATTCTTTAGCCTGTGTGCTGACGCCTATCAGCAGGTAACAGAACTATATCTAATCTAATTAGATTTATTATCGACCCAAATGGCTTCTATCGCTGCCTCAGCTGCAGTAATAATCCATATTTGTTGTTTATATGGTAACAGTATCTTGCTTGGAAGATTTCCAGCTCACTGTTCCGGTATTCAAACTTTATAGTACCGTTTGCGACTTATAGTCGTCTTTATCGGTTGGAAACTTGCTACAGCGATCCCAGTCACTTCAAGTTCTCCTTCTCCATAGACTAAGACACCATCCTTAGTTCTCTGAGATACTAACAGATGTTCTTAACTTCAATCCAGTGACTATCACTCGGATTGGTCTGATTGTGACTCCATATGCTCAAAGCGTATGAGACATCAGGTCACGTACATTTTCAATGTACAATTTCTCAGAGAGTGGTAACAACTTTAAATCTATCCCAATAGATCTTTATTCCTAGAATAAAGGTTGTTACTCTTAAGAATTCTAGGAGAATTATCTCAAAAGCCAAGCTTTCGCCGATTGTTTTATGGGAATATCATTTCCAAGAAATGACATATATTATCATTATTTTATTCAGGACATTCATTGTCAATGCACTCCCACTAACCTCCTTATATACACAATAATTATTTTCGTTTTGAATTAAATCATAAACCATTATGATCACATCAAAACGTCAGCTCCAAGAACCTTATGCTTGCTTCAATCCAAAGATGGATCGAACAACCCGCAAACCTAGTTTGCTGGTTTAGGTACGAAAAAATCGTCAGGATGTTATAAACATCCTTCAAAAGGTTTCCGTTTAAGGAAAGCGATTTTGATCTTTAACTGACACATTTCATAAATGTACAATTTCAGCAAGCATTATCCAAATGGATTTACTGTGGCAACAGGTAAAAGGTTGAACCGTAATCAACATAATGTTGATAACGATACCTTTTCGCTAAAAGCCTAGCTTTGTACGTTGGTATGTTGCCATCCATGTATGTCTTCCTTGAAGACTTTTAAGTACCAATAGGCACAATGCCTAACGGTACATCAACTAGTGTCTAAACATAGTTGGTATACATGGAATCCACTTCGGACTCATGGCACTTTGCCACAAAAGGGAGTCGATACCTTGTATCACTTCCTCAAATGTAGTCGGTTGGTCTACCTCAACAAGATTGACATCTTTATGAGGTGAGATCAGAAACCCATACCCCAGGTTGTTTTCTGATTCTCTCCGATCTACTCGGTTCTTGTGTATTAGAAGATTACTGGTATAGTTTCATCATTGATGAACTATCTGTGTTCCATTAAGGACTTTGTGCCTTGAACAGTATTACTCCGATTTTCATCGAGTTATACCATCCTCCCACTTACCACTGCATATCGGTATTCCTCTTAGGAAAACCGCATGGTGAGCAACAATAACATTATTCTCTCGTGAGATGCATAAGTACTATACTTATGGTTTCCCCTAGGATAACCTATAATTGGCACTTATCATATTTTGTTTAGTTTGGTATCATCCAACATATCCCTAGCATACCCAAATCATCAGGAATGAGAAACCCGGTTTCTTTCCCGTTCATATCTAATATGATATCTGTCAAACAGATTTATATGGAACCTTATTCTAAATAAGTATTGCACTGTTAATGCATATCGTTGAAGGAAATGGTAGCTCAGAGCGACTCATGATTAACCTTATCATGTCCAACAAAATTCGGTTTCTCCGTACGGACACATAGTCAAACTTACGTGTCTCGGAAGAGTCCTCATTGAAAGAATACTATACTCTTTCATGTATGTTTGAAACTTACTGCTTAAGTATTTTCATTACAGTCTTACCGCGACGGTTTAACACTCTAGACGATCTGTTTGTTCACTTCATGTCGAAACTCTAAAAGTTATCGATTTGTGTTCTTCAAAAGAAACACATAACCATAACGTGATGCCACATCCGTTAAGGTCACGAAATATTCATATTCACATCTAGCATTGCTAGATATGGGCCCACTTACTTCACTATGAATAGGGCTAACAGATAGGTGGCACTATTACTTTACCAAAGTAAATAGCGTTTCAGGTACTTTACCTAGTAAACTAGATTCGTAGACTTTATTTGAATAGTCAAATCAGTCCTAGTACCCACTCTTCAAAAGCGTGGATATACGAGTCTTGTTTAATTGTGTCCAGACAACAATGCCACAAATAAGTATCTACTGATCAAATCAGTTTGAGCTATATATTTGTCATTTTATATGTTTGAGATTTTATTTATATTCAAAATATAAATTTTGTTACTCACATCTAATGTGTTTATCTTAATATCATTCTTTATATAATGAAACACTTTAGTGTTCTAGAATATAAAGGTCTATCCGCAACGGATTAAACACTGATATAAAGATAATGTTTCTAGTCAAACTAGTTACTTTATAACAGTTCCTAATTTAAGTACATACCCAAAAGGTAGTTCCTAAACTTATGGTTTTACGGTCGAAACAGCGACTTTCATCCCGTTTCCGATTCGCAGATTAATCTCAGCTTGAAGTCAGTATCCTGCTCACAGCAGATTCTGAACATCAATCCATATATTTTATGTACCATACTAAGTATTTTAAAGTCAGAGCATTGCCCTTTCTTTAATTCCTTCGTGTCTGCCATATCCAAACGGCAGTCACTTTAGGATATGTCATTTATCTTCCCAGAAGATCATAATGATTTTGCCTTTGCCCTTTCAAATATTTCAGAAGCCTTTGGCCAAGCCTTGGGTTTCTAGAATATTGAAGTATGGTGCGCCTTGCGCCACTTACCTAATTGCAAAGTTTGACTTTATCTCCTCGAGAATAGTCTTTAACCCTCCAAAAGTTATTTATTACAATTTTAATACTTCTTAAATCGAACATAGATTTATGACAAGTATATCGAATTAAGCACTTAAGTTATCATCACATAAATCTTCCAAAGATTATGCTCTACTATTTGCTTAATTCTTGGCTTAGGCATAATAGGTATTTTATCAAATAAAGTAACATTATTATTTATTTCCAGGACCATCCTGAAATTATTCCCAATTTGAAATATAGTCGTTTAAATACATTTTCACCTAGGATTATGTTTTAAACACTAATCTTTCATTTATCTTGATTCTAATAGTCCAACTATTTAATCAACGATTTGTGGTACTATGTATTATATGATTATTATAGTCCAACTATACTATCAAATATAATTTAAATCAATTAACCTCAATTAGATTGATTACTATAATCCAATTATAAAATCAACTGTAAATTGAAATTAATTAATTCAAATATATTGATTACTATAATCCAATTATATAATCAACTATAATACAGTCCAACTGCTTATTAAAACAACAATTTAAATATTAGTCCAACTAACATTTAATTTATATGACGAATAATTTGAATGAGCGCGTATGGCAAGTAATTAAACGAATATTGCAAATTCAATTCTTGCCTCCCACTTTTTTTCGGTGAGCCTCTAACCCTCTGTCGAGTACTCGGGAAACCGTGTGTTTCCTAGTGGGCTAGGATCCCGTTAAATATCACACAATCTTGACTTTGGCCAACAAATTGTATGATAATTAACTAGGTAGATCTCTAAGATCAATTGGATCTCATCCAATTCCTAGATCCGATAGAGAGACATCCAAGTCCAAACATATATCTTATATATGCCAATACATCCAATGTATTACCTAACCATTTTCCTCTGAATCAACTAAGCCTTGGATTTGGCACACACAAACCTAGTGATCCCAGTCAAGCGCGACCCATTGACCATGGAAAGCTTCGTAATCAATGTCGATGGACAAGAAGTGGTCTTGACTTTGGCCAACAACCACAACTTGGACAAGACACCAATATAGAACAAAACTCTCGTGATTCAAACACATCTTCGACGGACAAAGGGCTTGACTTGGCCAACAACCCAATTGCCAATCTCGGATCTTGAGTAAGAATCACTCAATGGAAGGAAAAACGCATGATATTTGATGAGGGTTTTTCGCGTGCAAATTGGCTACCAATTTATTATCTTTGTTTAGGTCTCATCATCATACACCTTTAAACATGCATTCTAAACACATAATAAAGCGCATATGAAAATAAATAATAATGATATGTGGATGGATACTTAACACATTGATCCTAGATCAAATCTCTCCATTTCTCTCTCAAACTAGCACTTGTATTACTTCTACCCGTTAAACTACACTTCTAAAGAAACCTCATTTACATTGAGGGGAATAGGTGAGAAGAGAATACAAAGAGAATAGAGGTGATAAGGCTGGACACGTAGGTCCAATTTAATAAATCGAATTATTACAACAATTTCCAAAATTGCCCCCACCCGACTAATATCTATCTGATATACATTATTCATTCATCACAACCATGTATTCACCAAAGCATGTTATCAATCAATCTAATCAAATTAATTAATCTGATAATTAGTGATCATCCAATGTTCAAACAACGATTTGATTTTGCGCGAGTCAAACTCGTTTTTGCGAATAAGTACTCAAAGTACGAATCCTCGAATTAAATTAAACTACAATATTAAATCCAATTTAATATGTATTTAATACTAATTCATTATTTAATTCCAATTAAATATTACACTTTATTAATAAACTCTTTTACGACTTAAATTCCAAAGTTAATCGCTACGGGTCTCAAAGCCCGATTAATATCCAATGTCAATTTAATTCAAGTCCAATGGGCTTTCAATTAATTTCTTTAAGGCTGGGCTTCGGCAACCAAAGCCCAATCAAAGAGTTTACCCCATAAGCCCAGAAATCATTTCGGCCCATTAGGCCCAATTAAATTAAAGGTTTATAAGTCGCATTTGGGATTTATGGAAGCAGTTTTGGGCCCAATTGGATCCAATCCAATTTGCCTAAACCAAACTTTGTACAACAAAGCCCAATAAGCCCATTTACAACTTTATAAGCCCAAATCCAATTCAAGCCCAATTAATTAAATTCATAAAATCCAATTTCACATTTAATAATCTAAAGTGTTATAACATGATTAATTACCCAAATCAATATTTCCAAAATATCAAATTAGTCCAATTAATCATGTTCGTCATCATTATCACATGTCCAACTCAATGATGAAAAATCAAACCCAATCACCATGCTCAAAGTCTCGGCCAAGGGATGCATTTTTGTCCAAATCCGAATTCAATCCAATCAAATCCAAATTAACATTAAATCATCATCCCGGATGATTTCCAACAAATCCAATTATTAAAAATCAAAAATACCAAGACATTAAAGGGCATCCATATTCGGCCAAGGTAAGGAAATTAGAGATTTTTGTTCAATTCAAAATTAAATCCAATTCAATCTTAAATTAACATTATCCAACATCATTACAACTTCATCCAATGAATCAAAATGAAAAATTCCAAGATTTCCATAATGCTTCTACATTCGGCCAACATGAATATTTGGGGAAAAATTGATCCAATCATTATTTCATTAAATTGATCCAATCAATCTTAATTAAAAATGTATTAAGCATACTCAAACATCCAATTTATTCAAATCATGCTCAAATACAAAATACCCAATTTTAAGCCCTAAAATTTCATGCTTGAACCTAGGCTCTGATGCCATTGTTGGTTTCTTTTTAGGTCCCAAGATCATAACAAGCATGAAAAACATGTGTCAATATATCAAAGGAGGTAGCGGAATACTCACATCGATCGGTTGAGACGATTTGATGAAGAACAAAACTTGATTTCAGCCCTCCAAATTCTGCCACTGCAGTGCAGATTTTCTGTCCAAGAATTTCAGTTTTGCTTCAGGAATTTGAGCCTCGAACTGCGTCAAACGATTCCCGGCTCGTAGGTGGGTTTCCCTAACACCTTCGTATGCCTATAAGGAGTGTGCTAGCACTTGGATTTGGTCACAAAACCTGCCCAAAATTGCTTCCATTTTCGCCCAAAACAGAAGCAGTTCACTGCCTTTGGGCGTGACATTTTGAGAGGAAAGAGAGATGAATGAGAGAGAGAGAGTGTCTAGGGTATCTTTCAATTTTTCATCTAATGAATAATAATTAGTTAGCCCTTTTGTTATTCACCTTTTGGTAAAACCATTTCACTTTTACCCTAAACTTGATAGGTGGGGGTAAATGGTTTTTCAAAAAGCAAAACAAGGTAGTAGGGTGGTAGGTACACCTACCACACATGGGCTCCACATACTTGAATTCAAAATTCAAATATCTCTACGAACATTTTCCGCGGCTCGGTTCCGTTTAATCCGATTAAACGAACTTCCGTCGTAAATAATTAAATCTATTTAATTAAATATCGATGCCTCGCAAATATATTACGATCGTCGTTTACGATTAATTCTAAATTAACTCGCTCGTTCTTATTAAAGTCCGAATTTAATTTCGTAATGAAATCCAATTCATATTAATATATCCGATATATTAATTTTAGCCCATTCGTATAAATTAAATAGAAAAATCAAATTTAACTATTAAATTTATTTTACCGATTAATTCCAAATTAATCGCGCTCTTTCTCTTTAGACGATATTTTATCCCAGATAAAATATCTCCGTAATTAATCCCAGATTAATTAAAGTGCGAGTCATACATCATTGGTGAATCATTGGGAAGCGACCCATGAGATCCCCAGATATGTTGGCAGTAAATACGGTCATCGGACTATCCAAACACGTAAGTACCAAGTACTACGTTTTACCGATTCACAAGACAAGGTTGGCTTCTAGCAAAGCACCATGCCTACCTAATTCTCCGGAAATATCCTTACAGGAATGAAGGATCTGTATCAGGCATAGTATACATCGTATAGTGCATATCGATCTAGTATCGGATGGTCACGTGCTAGGCCTGGGGCTGGAGTTTGTTCTGCCCTGTACGAAGCACATGTCGGATGTCTGGTAACTAGTCTCTCTATAATCGGATTACATGACCTAGTCATAATACCACAATGGCCGCGCAGCACTTAAGAGCACTAATACCGTATCCTACGTGACATCATCTCCACTATGACTGGAGTGATACTTCCGTCTTGACATCACACCCATACTCTACGATTCTCAATATACCCAGTATTGGCGTACACAGAACGGTTAAAGCCCTGGACGACCTCAACCAAAGTATATGATTGTCGTAAGTATTAGCGGTGCAAGTCTCAGGTTAAGACCAAATACACCTACCTTGATGTCGGACTCCCATAGACACACAGTCATACTGCAATGGGATTCGAGGGGGTCTATCCAGAGCGAAGCTGTTTCCCATACCATCGGTGAAACACAACCTCCTATTACACTTGCATGAGTATCCAATACCCAAATATATGAGAACTTTACCGTCGTGCCCTCACAACGCGCACAAGTGCAATACTAGTCTTTTACGTATTATCGATGTCCAATCTCGAATACTCTGACTAGGGATATTTAATGATTATCCTACGTGGACTGATACTGTCTCATATCATTCTCCGTCCAGGAACAAATCATAGGACCTCTCATCATTTATACATCTAAGGTGATCTGATCACAAATGATAAGAGAGCAATTCCTTTGTCACATAGTTAATTTGTACAACAACACCATGATCTGTACAAATAGTGACGCTATGTGTCATAATTGTCCAACACAAATGACTTTGACATTCTCCTTCCCCGGTTCAAAAGATCTTGTCATAAGGGTATGATTGGGTCATTTTTGAAACACATGAAGTTTGTAAAGATACAACAGAGAATCGCCACTCTCTCGGATAATATTTTCTTATAAGAGTAGTATTCCAGTTCGCGGGTTGGTATGTGTGATCAGTGCTTGAGACTGTGACCGCAGCGGAGGAAATCATGTGAGATTCTTGGGTTAGCACGATTCATGACACTATCAATATCATACCTTTGACTATATGGGTAGACACTTTCCATACCCTAGGTCAAACGGTGGGGATATAGTGAGGCGAGGGACCGTATCATATGTAAATCACTTACAGAATGGGCATATATCTTTCCTTCTCATTTGGGGGCTTGGCATGTTTCTAGATATCCATTGGTCATTGAATTGAACGATCATATGATCGGAGGATAATTTATGTTCGATTAAATTATCACGATTCATTTTGTCCAACTGAGGGGAACCCCAAAGGTCACACCCACAAAAAGTCGAAATCAATGGTTAACAGTGCACAGTACAAATTTAACAGCATATATGATTGCTGTAGGAATTGTCATAATGGTCAATGTGTTTATGTAAGTGTTCCTAGAACATGCCAAGATCGTCTAAGAGTGATTGAGTGTGAATAAATCAAAGAGAGTTGCGGAATACTCACATTGATAGAATTAGGATTTCGAAAATTCCTCATTTGTGGGTTGTAATGGAAGCTTCAGAGCTTGAAATCGAGTTCCAAACTCTCGGATGAGTTCCCTATCACCTTATTTTGACTCTAAATGTGATAGCAAGCTTGAATTTTTGAAACAAAAATTCCATGGAGAAAAATGAAGTTTCGGCCAAGAGATGTGAGGAAGATAGAAGTTTTGTTTGTTTATTTTATTTCTAAAACCCAACTTGCGAAATTGCCTTGCAAAAATGTGGTATATCTTTTCCAAAAAGAAAATAAAGAAAGTGTGTTGTGTAAGATACATTAAATGCTCTCACACAACCATCAACTTGTGACATGTGATGTGAGTGGTGTGGGTCCCACCCAATTAAATTCAAAATTCAAGTGGGATTAGACAACACACTTCGGTTTCGGTTACGTTTAATCCGATTAAACGAACTTTCCGTCACGATGTAATTAAATCCAATTTAATTAAATAATAATGCCTCGTAAAATTATTACGGAAGTCGCTAACGAATTAATTCTAAATTATTTCGTTCGCTAGAATTAAAATCTAATTTTAATTCCGAATTGAAATATAATTTCAATTAATATATCCAATATATTATTTTAGCCCAATTAAATAAATTAAATAGAAAAAATCCAATTTAACTATTAAATTTATTTTACCGATCAATTCCAAATTAATCGCCTTCTCTCTTTTTCACGAATTAATCCCAAATTAATCATAACGCAATTAATCCCAGATTTATTCATTCTCTGTTAATTAATCCCAGATTAATTCTTGCCGTAATTAATCCCAGATTAATTTTCTCTCTCATAATTAATCCAGATTAATATTGTTCGAGTCAAATATCATCGGTGAATCTTTGGGAAGCGACCCAAGAGATCTCCGGATATGTGGCAGTAAATACGGTCATCGGACTATCTACGAACACGTGCGTACCTGGTACCACGTTCTTACCGATTTACAAGACATGGTTGGCTTCTAGCAAAGCACCGTGTCTACCCAATTCTCCAGAAATATTCTTTAAAGGAATATGTAATCTTTGTCAGGCGTATCATACGTAGTATTGCGTCTAATGATCCAGTATCGAATGTCACATGATAGGTCTGGGGCTGGAATTGTGTCTGCACCGTACGAAGCATATATCAGATCTCTGGTAACTAGTCTCTATAATCGGATAATCATGACCTAGTCATATTATCCTGATGACTGTAGTAATTAAGAGTACTAGTTCCGTATCCTACGTGATCATCATCTCCATATGACTGAAGTTATACTTCCATCTTGACATCACACCCAATACACTACAATTCTCAGTATACCCAGAAGAGGCGTACACAGAACCTGTTAAAGCCCCGGACGACCAAAACCAAAGTATACTGATTATCGCAAGTATTAGCGGTGCAAGTCTCAGGTTAAGACCAAATACACCTACCCTGATTTGGATTCCCATAGACACATAGTCATACTACCAATGGGATTCGATGGGTCTATCCAGAGCGAAGTTGTTTCCGTACCATCGGTAAACAGAACCTCCTATTACACTTGCATGAGTATCCAATACCAAAAATATATGAGAACTATATGTTACGCTTCCATAACACGCACAAGTGTAATACTAGCTATTCCGCATTATCGATGTCCAGTCTCGATAATACTACGACTAGGGATATTTAATGATTAAACCTTACGTGGATTAATATTGTCTCATATCTTATTAATCTTGTACTAATCATATGGACTTTTATCATTTATATATCCCGGTAATCCAATTACAAATGATAAAATAGTAATTTCATTTGTCACATAGTTTATTTGTACAAAAACACCATGTTCTTTACAAATAGTGATGTTATAGGTCATAATTGTCCAACAATCTCCCACTTGGCCTATAGCCAATCACTCAAGTGTCCTACACCAGAACTATATATGGGTCGCTCAAACTTCTACTGAGAAACAACTTTCGTCAGCGGATTTGCAATGTTATCATCTGATGCGTTTTATTCGATCATCACATCGCCACGATGTATGATCTGACGAATCAGATAAAATAGTCGAAATATATACTTGGATCGTTGATGAGACCGCGGTTCCTAAGCCTGTGTTGTAGCCCAACTCAGCTGCTAATAGAACTACACCTAATCCAATTAGGATTATATAAATCCAAAATGCTTATTTTGCTGCCTCAACTGCAGCAATGTTCCGCTTTTGTTATTTATTCGGCAATAGTATCTTGCTTGGAAGATTTTCAGCTCACTGTTCCGTTATTTAAACTAAATATGTACCCTTATTGCGACTTAAAGTCATATTTTTCGGTTTGGAAACTTACATCGGTGAACCTAGTCACCTCAAGTTCTCCTTCTCCATAGCTTAAGAAAGCATCCTTAGTTCGTCTAAGATACTTAAGGATGTTTTACCATCAATCCAGTGACCATCACTTGTATTGGCCTTATAGCGTCTACATATGCTCAAAGCATATAAGACATCAGGTCACATACATTTCAAAAACGTACGAACTCTGGGAGGGTTGTCGGCAGCTTTCGAGATCTATCCCAATAGATCTTTATTCCTAGAATAAAGCCTGCTTCTCTCAGGTATACAATGGAGAATTTTAATGAAAGCCAAGCTTTCACCGATTAATTATAGGAATGTTATTGCTAAGAAGTAATACATCATCAACTTATAGGACATTCATTGTCAGTGTGCTCCCACTAACCTTCTTATATACACAAGAATCATATTCATTTTAAATGAAATCATATACCATTATGATCTCATCAAAACATTGGTTCCAAGAACGCTATGCTTGCTTCACTCCATAAATGGATCGATTTAACTTGCAACCTGTGTTGCATGTTTTGGCACACAAAAAAACCGTCAGGTGTTATAAACATCCTCTAAAAGGTTTCCTTTAAGAAAAACAATTTTGATGTACATATGCCATATTTCATAAATGAAATATGCAGCATTAGCAAGCATTATCCAAAGGATTTAATCATGGCAACAGGTTAAAAGGTTTCGTCGTAATCGACACTATATCGTTGATGATACCCTTACTGTTACAAGCCTAGCTCAGTACACTTATATGTTGACAAACATGTATGTCTTCCTTGAAGACTCATTTAGTACCAATAGGCACAATGCCTTCTGGTACATCACCAGTGTTCAAACTTGGTTGTATATATGGAATTCATTTTGTACATCATGGCACTTTGCCAAAAAAAGAGTCGATACCTTGTATCACTTCCTCATACGTAGCTAGTTCGTCTTCCTCAATAAGATTGATATCTACATGATGTGAGATTAGAAACCCATACCTCCCAGGTTGTTTTCCGACTCTTTCTGACCTACGCAGTTCTTGTGTATTCGAAGATTATTGGTATAGTTTCATCACTGATAAATTGTTGGTGTTCCGTGAGGATTTGGTGCCTGGAACAGTATTACTCCGATTTTCATCGAGTCTTACTTTCCTCTCATTTACCACTGCATATAGGTATTCCTCTTAGGAAAACCGCATGGAGAGCAATAATTACATTGTTATCTTGTGAGTTGTATAAGTACTGTACTTCGGTTTCCCTATGACAGCCTACAAATAGGCACTTATCCGATTTGGGTTCTAGTTTGGTACCATCCAAATATTTACCGTATGCCTAGCATTCCCAAATCTTCAGGAATGAGAAACTCGGTTTCTTTCCTGTTCATATCTAATATGAAGTCTGTCTAACATATTTTCATGGAACCTTATTCAAAATAAGTTTTGCACTGTTTAATGTGTATCCTCAGAAGGAAATTGGTAGCTCAGAGCGGCTCATCATTAACCTTACCATGTCCAACAAAGTGTGGTTTCTCTTATCGGAGACACCGTCAATTTGAGGTGTCCCGGGAGGAGTCCACTGTGAAAGAATACCATACTCTTTCATGTAATCTTGAAACTCATATGTTTAAGTATTTTACACTATGGTCTGACCGTAATGTTTCAATACTTTTACTAGTCTGTTTTTCTACTTCGTGTCGAAACTCTTTGAATTACTCAAAAGTTCTTGACTTGTGTTTCATAAGATACACATAATCATAACATGATGCCACATCCGTAAAGGTTACGAAGTATTTATATCCACCTCTAGCCTAGCTAGATATGAGCCCATTTACATCACTATGAACGAGGGCTAACAGATCGGTGGCACTTGCACTTTTACCAAGTAAAAGGTGTTTTAGGCACTTTGCCTAATAAACTAGTTTCGTCGACATCATTTGAATTAGAATCAAATCAGTCCTAGTATCCACTCTTCAAAAGTGTAGATATACGAGTCTTGTTAATGTGTCCCAGAAAACAATGCCAGTTTTAAGTCTCAACAGATTTATTCAGTTTGAGCTTTTGTTTGTCATGTTATATGTTTGAGATTCATTTATATTCAAAATATAAATATTGTTATTCACATCTAATGTGTATATCTCAATATCATCTTTATAAACAAAACACCCGGTGTTCTGGACCATAAAGGTATACCTGCAACGGGTTAAACTAGATACAGAGATAATGTTTCTAGTCAAACTAGATACATAATAATAGTTTCCTAATTTAAGTACATGCCCAAATGGCAGTTCCAAAACTTAGGTTTCTATGACCAAAACAACGACTCATGTCCTGTTTCTGACTCATAGGTTGATCTCATCTTAAGTCAGTATCATGCTTATCAGCAGATCCCGCACATCAGTACATATGTATGTTCCACATCCAGTATCAAAAATCCAATTTTTAAACAAGTAGTGGTCATGTTTATAACAAACATTCTTGAAGTCGGAGCCTTGCCCGCCTTCACTTCCTTCATGTCTGCTTTGTCCATACGGCAGTCACGCATCCAGTGACCCCGTTTGCCACAGTTTAGGTAGACATCTTGGGATATGTCCTTTGTCTTCCCAGAAGACTGTGACAATTTTGCCTTTGCCCCTTTTAAGAAGCTCTGGCTCTGCCTCCTTGAGCATAGCCATCAACTCTCCAAGAGTTTTCTCTTGGTTCTTAATGAACCTACCGCAGCTTTCAGGCAGATACTGTAAGATCAAATATTTGGAAGTATCGGCCTCGTAGGTAATGCCCAGCTAACCTAGCTGTTCGATGTCAGCAATCATCTGCGACACCTAGTGTTCAACAGACGTACCTTCTAACATACGCGAGCGAAAGAGCTTCTTTTGCAATTCATACTTCTAAGATCTAAGGTTAGATCTATGGAGATCCTTTAATTTCAACATCATGGTATAAGGATCTAATCCTTAGTTCTGACGACGAAATTAAAGGGTCATTGCGGCAAGTATAACGGATTGAGCACTAAAGTTTTCATCACCATGAGTCTTCGAAAGCTCATGCTCCACTATTTTCTCAACTCTGGGCCCAGGCCCGAGATGTCACTCTGTCAAATAAAGTAACTTCTCGGCTCTCAGGAATATCTTGAGGTTCTATTCCCAATCTGAAAATTGAAGCCGCTTAAAGACATTTCCACCCAGGATTATGTTTTAAACGCTAATCTTTCAGTTATCTTGATTCCAATAGTCCAACTATCCAATCAACGATTTTGGGTACAATCGAATATAATGATTTCTATAGTCTAACTATATAATCAACTATTATTTGATTGGTTACATTCAAATGTATTGATTACTATAATCCAATTATATAACCAACTACAAATGAAGTAGTTTGAATACAGTCCAACTGTTCAATTAAAATAACAATTGAATATTAGTCCAACTAATATATTTATATTTAAATAATTAATGACGAAAAATGAAATAAACGCGTATTGGCAAGTATCTAAACGAAATTGCAAATTTAATACTTGTCTCCCACTATTTTTCAGCGAGCCTCTAACCCTTTGTGGAGTACTCGGTAAACCTAGTTTCCTAGTGGGCTAGGATCCCGTTAAATAACACACAACCTTGACTTTGGCCAACAAGTTGTATGAAACTTAACTAGGTAGATCTTTAAGATCAATTGGATCTCATCCAATTCCTAGGTCCAGTAGGTGGACCTTCAAGTCCGAAACAAATATCCAATATATGCCAATATATCCAATATATTCCCTAACCTTTTTCCTCTTAATCAACTAAGCCTTGGCTTTCGCTCAACAAGCTTAATGAAACCAATTAAGTGTGACCCATTGATACTGGGAAAGCTTCGTAATCGAGGTCGATGAACAAGAAGTGACCTTGACTTTGGCCAATAAATCACAACTTGCCCAAGACGTACGATATGGAACAAAGCTTTCGCGATTCAAACATATTCGCGATGGATAAAGGTCTTGACTTTGGCCAACAAACCAATGCCAATCTTGGATCTTGAGAGGAAATCACTCAATGGAAGGAAAAACGCTTAATATAAAATGAGGGTTTTTGTCACGATTTGGTAACCAATTTATTATCTTTAATTAGGTCTCATCATACACCCTTATGTTGGTTTCTATTAAGGTCCCGGATCGATTATAAGCATGAAAAACATTGCGAATACATATCGACGAAGTTGCGGAATACTCACATCGATCGGTTGAGACGATTTGGAGACGAATGAAGCCAAAAAGCCCACTGCCTTTCACGCCTGAACTGACCAGTCCACTGCCTCCAAAAACAGAAATTTGAGATGACAAACGGAGCTCCAAGATTGCGTCAAACGAATCCCGACTCATGGGTGAACCTCCCTACCACCTTCGCTATCTCGTAGTGTGCTAGCACTTGCGGTTTTTGCCACACAAACCCAACTCTTGCCTCCCTTGAAGCTCACGGCAGTGAGCTGTGAAGAAGAAGAAAAAAAGCCCCTTGGGCCGTGTATGGATGGAGAGAAAAAGAGGAGAAGTGTTATGGTTAAGTTAATAAATGAATTACCAAAATGCTTTATATATTTTCCAAAAAATAATAAGCATTTACCATTTTATTTATCAAATAAAATCAAATGAAATGGAATCTCAACCACCAACCTACAATCCACCATCCACCAAAACACATCAACTATTCATTTCACTTTATCAAAGTGACATGTAGTATTTCAATCAATCAATCACATCAATCAATCACATCACTCAAAGTGACATTTGATTTGACGCTTGATGTGACGAATGACTTGACTCTTGATGTGACTTGCGTCGCCGCACTCGAATTCGACATACGAATGCGCTCACAATCACACTCGGGCTCGGTTTCGCTAATTCCTAATTAGTGAGTTTTCCGTCGCGTCGTAATTAAATGATTACGCCTAGCGAATTCACTATTCACGTCGCTAACGAATTAATTCCAAATTAATTCGTTCGCCCGAATTAAAATCCAATTTCAATTCCGCGTCGAAATCCAATTTCGTTTAATATATCGAATATATTAATTTATCGATTAATTCCAAATTAATCGTTCTCTCTCTTAAGACGATATTTTATCCTAGATAAAATATCTCCGTAATTAATCCTAGATTAATTTTCTCTCTCTTCTATATAATCCCAGATTATTCAAGAGTGCGAGTCATACGTCATCGGTGGATTATTGGGAAGCGACCCATGAGATCCCCAGATAATTCGGCAGTAAATACGGTCGTCGGAGTATCTGAATCACGTACGTACCAAGTACTACGTTCTACCGATTTACGAGACAGATCGGCTTCTAGCAAAGCACGAAGTCTATCCAATTCTCCGGTCATATTCATCTAAGAATATTTAAGATCTATATCAAGCGTAGTATACCAAGTATCGTGTATATCGGCCCAGTATCGGATAGTCACGTGCTAGGGCTGGGGCTAGATAAGTGTCTGCCCCGTCCGAAGCATATATCGGATGTCTGGTAACTAGTCTCTATAATCGGATATACATGACCGTGTCATAATATCCCGATGGCCGGCCAGCACTTAAGAGCACTAATTCCGTATCCTGTGTGACATCATCTCCACTATGACTGGAGTGATACTTCGTCTTGACATTACAAGACACCCAATACTCTACGATTCTCAAAATACCCAGCATTGGCGTACACAGAACCGGTAGAGTCCTAGACGACCTCAACAAAGTATATTGATTGTCGTAAGCATTAGCGGTGCAAGTCTCAGGTTAAGACCATACACATCTACCCTGATGTCGGACTCCCAAAGACACATAGTCATAATACCAATGGGATTCCGAGGGTCTTCCAGAGCGAAGCTGTTTCCCGTACCATCGGTGAAACACAACCTCCTATCGCACTTGCATGAGTATCCAATACCCAAATATATGAGAACTATGCCGTTGTGCCCTCACAACGCGCACAAGTGCAATACTAGCCTATTCCTCATTATCGATGTCCAGTCTCGATAATACTCCGGCTAGGGATATTTAATGATTAATCCTTCGTGGACTGATACTGTCTCATATCATTCTCAATCCAGGAACTAATCATAGGGACCTCTCTTCATTTATATATCTAAGGTGATCTAATCACAAATGATGAGAGTGCAATTTCCTTGTCACATAGTTAATTTGTACAACAACACTATGATCTGTACAAATAGTGACGCTATGGGTCATATTATCCAACACCTTAAGCATGCATTCTAAAAGCATAATAAGGCGAAATAAAAATAATAATGAATTCGGATGGATATAACAAACTTTGTTCCTAAACAAATCTCTCTTTTTCCTCTCTCCCGCTAGCATTATTCATACTTCTTCTACCCAATTACATAATACTTCTAAAAAACCTCATTTACATTGAGGGGATTGGTGAGAAGAGAAATACAATGAGAAAAGACGTAATAAGCTGGACACGCAGATCCAATTTAATAAATTCTAAATTTATTACAATATTTTCCAAAATTTCCCTCCCTTCTAATATCCATCTGATATACATTATTCATTCATACATCCAAGTATTCACACAAAACATGTTATTCAATCAATCTAATCCAATTAATTAATCTTTGAATAATGACCATCCAATGTTTAAACAACGATTTGATTTGCGCGAGTCACCCGTTTAAGAATAAATACTCAAAGTATGTATTCTTGAATTATATCGAACTACAATTTTAAAACCAATTTAAATTATATTCAATATTAATTCATATTTATTTCCAAATTCCTTGTCACATAGTTAATTTGTACAACAACACTATGATCTGTACAAATAGTGACGCTATGGGTCATATTATCCAACAATCTCCCACTTGGCACATAGCCAGTCACTCAAGTGTCCCACACCCGAACTATGTACGGTTCGCTCAAATTGCTGAGAAAAGGTTTTCGTCAACGGATTTGCATGATTATCATCTGACGCGATTTATACGACCATCACATCGCCACGATGTATGATCCGAACGAATCAGATGATATAGAAGTATATATCTGGATCGTCGATGAGACCTTTAATTCTTTAGCCTTGTGCTGACGCCTAGCTCAGCTGCTAACAGAACTATATCTAATCTAATTATATTTATTATCGACCCCAATGGCTTCTATTGCTGCCTCAGCTGCAGCAATAATACACATTTGTTGTTTATTCGGCAACAGTATCTTGCTCGGAAGATTTCCAGCTCACTGTCCCATTATTCAAACTTTATAGTACCGCAGTATTTAACTGTTTGGAAACTTGCGGTAGTGATCCCAGTCACTTCAAGTTCTCCTTCTCCATAGTTTTAGACAACATCTTTAGTTCTCTAAGATACTAATAGATGTCCTTAACTTCAATCCAGTGACTATCACTTGGATTGTCCTGATTGTGACTCCATATGCTCAAAGCGTATGAGACACCATATCAAGTACATTTTAAATGTACAATTTCCTAGACAGTGTTAACAACTCCAAATCTATCCCAGTAGATCTTTATTCCTTGAATAAAGGTTGTTACTCCCCAGAATTCTACGGAGAATTTCTATGAAAGCCAAGCTTTCACCATTGCTTTATGGGAATTTCCTTGTCAGTGCGCTCCACTAACCTCCTTATATACACAAGAATCATTTCGTTTTGAACCCAATCATTAACCATTATGATTATTTCAAAACGACAGTTCCAAGAACCTTATGCTTGCTTCAATCCAAACATGGATCGAATAACCCGCAAACCTTGTTTGTCGGTTATACAAAATCGTCAGGGTGTTGTAAGCATCCTCCAAGGGTTTCCTTTTCAGGAAGGCGATTTTGATCATTAACTGACACATTTCATAAATGAAATATGCAGTATCTACAAGCATCTTCAAAATGGATTTACCATGGCAACAGGTAAAAGGTTGAACCGTAATCAACACAATGTTGATAACGATACCTTTCCGTCAAAAGCCTAGCTTTGTACGTTGGTATGTTGCCACCCATGTATGTCTTCCTTGAAGACGTTTACAGTACCAACAGGCACAATGCCTTGCGGTACAATCAACTAGTATCCAAACATAGTTGTTATACATGGAATCCATTTCGGACTCATGGCACTTTGCCATAATATGGAGTCGATACCTTGTATCACTTCCTCGTACGTAGTCGGTTGGTATACCTCCATAAGATTTACATCTTTAAGGGGTTACATCAGAAACCTATACCCCAGGTTGTTTCCTGATTCTCTCCGATCTACGCGGTTCTTGTGTATTCGAAGATTAATGGTACAGATTCATCATTGATGAACTGTTTGTGTTCCATTAAGGACTTCGTGCCTTGAATAGTATTACTCCGATTTTCATCGAGTATCACTATTCTCCCATTGACCACTGCATATCGGTGTTCCTCTTAGGCAAACCGCATGGTGAGCAACAATTATATTGTTCTCATGTGAGATTTATAAGTACTATACTTATGGTTTCCCATAGGATAACCTATAATTGGCACTTATCCAATTTGGGTTCTAGTTTGGTATCATCCAAACGTTATGCCTAGCATACCCAAATTATCAGGAATAAGAAACCTGGTTTCTTCCCTGTTCATATCCTATATGACATCTGTCAAACAGATTTATATGGAACCTTATTCTAAATAAGTTTTGCACTGTTAATACATATCATGTTGAAGGAAATGATAGCTCAGAGCGACTCGTGATAAACCTTATCATGTCCAACAAAATTCGGTTTTCGTTCGGACACACCGTCTAGCTGACGTGTCTCGGGAGGAGTCCTCATCTGAAAGAATACTATACTCTTTCATGTATGTTTGAAACTTACTCCTTAAGTATTTTCATTACGGTCTTACCGTGACGGCATAATACTATAGTCGATCTGTTTATCTACTTCGTGTTGAAACTCTAATAGTTTCCGATCTGTGTTCTTCAAAAGAAACACATAACCATAACGTGATGTTACATCCGTTAAGGTCATGAAATATTCATGTTCACATCTAGCCTAGCTAGATATGGGCCTACTAACTTCACCATGAATAGGGCTAACAGATCGGTGGCACTTACACTATTACCAAGTAAACAGTGTTTTAGGTACTTTACCTAACAAACTAGATTCGTAGACTTTATTTGAATAGTCAAATCAGTCCTAGTACCCACTCTTCAAAAGTGTGGATATACGAGTCTTGTTTAATTGTGTCCCAGACAACAATGCCACAAATAAGTCTCTATTGATCAAATCAATTGAGCTATTTATTTGTCATTTTATATGTTTTGAGATTTTAATTATATTCAAAATATAAATTCTGTTATTCTCATCTAATGTGTTTATCTCAGTATCATCTTTATATAATGAAACACTTAGTGTTCTAGAATATAAAGGTTTATCCACAATGGATTAAACACTGATATAGAGATAATGTCTCTAGTCAAACTAGTTACATTATAACAGTTCCTAATTTAAGTACACACCCGAAGGGTAGTTCCTAAACTTAGGTATCTATGGTCGAAACAGCGACTTTCGTTCCGTTTCCGATTCGCAGAGCAATCTCAGCTTGAAGTCAGTATCCTGCTCAAAGCATATTCCGAACATCAATACATATATTTTATGTGCCACACTAAGTATTTAAAATCTAATTTTAATACTAGTAGTGAACATAACTTTGACAAACATTTTTAAAGTAAGAGCCTTGCCCTTTCTTTAATTCCTTCGTGTCTGCCATATCCAAATGGTAGTCACTTTGGGATATGTCAATTATCCTTTTCAATATTTCAGGAACCTTAGGCCAAGCCTTGGGTTTTAGAATATTGAAACGATGTGCACCTCGTGCTACATGCCCAATTGCAAACTTTGACTTTTCACCTCTAGAATAGTCAATTAATTCTCCAAGAATTATTTATTGCAATTTTAATACTTCTTAAATCTAAAACATAGATTTATGACAAGTATATTAAATTAAGCATTAAATCATCATCACATAAATCTTCTAAGATTTTATGCTCTACTTATTTTGCTTAATTTTGGGCTTAAGGTATAATAAGTTATTTTATCAAATAAAGTAACCTATTATTTATTCCAATTTGAAAATTAAATCATTTAAAATATTTTAATCCCAGATTATATTTTAAATATCCAACTTTTCAATTTTATCTTGATTACAATAGTCCAACTATTTAATCAACGAATAGTGGTACTATATATATTATAATGATTATAATAGTCCAACTATATAATCAAATATAATCCAAATTAATTAACCTTAATTACATTGATTACTATAATCCAATTATAAAATCAACTGTAAACTGAAATTAATTAATTCAAATATATTGATTAATATAATCCAATTATATATAATCAAGTATAATACAGTCCAACTGTTTTATTAAAACAACATTAAATATTAGTCCAACTAATACTTTTAATATATGACGAGTGATATTTGTTTGAGCGCGCGTATGGCGAGTAATTGAACGAATATTGCAAATTCAATTCTTGCCTCCCACTATTTTTCGGCGAGCCTCTAACCCTCTGTCGAGTACTCGGGAAACCGTGTTTCCTAGTGGGCTAGGATCCCGTTAAATATCACACAATCTTGACTTTGGCCAACAAATTGTATGATAATTAACTAGGTAGATCTCTAAGATCAATTGGATCTCATCCAACTCCTAGATCCGGTAGGTGGACATCCAAGTCCGAAACATATATCTTATATATGCCTATATATCCAATATATAGCCTATTCCTTTTTCCTCTGAATCAACTAGGCCTTGGCTTTGGCACAACAAACCTGATGATCCCAGTCAAGCGCGGACCCATTGACCATGGAAGCTTCGTAATCAATGTCGATGGACAAGAAGTGGTATTGAATTGGCCAACAAACCACAACTTGGACAAGACACCAATATAGAACAAAGCTTCGTGATTCAAGCACATCTTCGACGGACAAGGGCTTGACTTTGGCCAACAACCCATGCCAATCTAGGATCTTGAGCAGAAGAATCACTCAATGGAAGAAAAGACGCATGATATTTGATGAGGGTTTCGCGTGCAAATTGGCTACCAATTTCATTATCTTTGTTAAGGTCTCATCATCATACACCCTTAAACATGCATTCTAAATACATAATAAAGCGAGTATGAAAATAAATAATAATGATATGCGGATGGATAGTTAACACATTGATCCTAGATCAAATCTCTCCCTTTCTCACTCAAGCTAGCACTTGTATTACTTCTACCCGTTACACTACACTTCTAAAGAAACCTCATTTACATTGAGGGGAATAGGTGAGAAGAGAATACAAAGAGAATAAAGGTGATAAGGCTGGACACGCAGGTCCAATTAATAAATCGAATTTATTACAACAATTTCCAAAATTGCCCCACCCGACTAATATCCATCCGATATACATTATTCATTCATCACAACCACGTATTCACACATAAGCATGCTATCAATCAATCTAATCAAATTAATTAATCTGATAATTATGTGATCATCCAATGTTCAAACAACGATTTGATTTTGCTTGAGTCAAACTCGTTTTGCGAATAAGTACTCAAAGTACGAATTCATGAATTAAATTAAACTACATAATTAAATCCAATTTAACATGCATTTAATACTAATTCACTATTCAATTCCAAATTGAATATTACACTTTATTTAATAAACCTTTAACGACTTAAATTCCAAATTTAATCGCGTCGGGACTCAAAGCCCAATTAACGTCCAACGTCAATTCAATTCAAGTCTAATGGGCTTTAATTAATTTATTTAAGGCGTGGGCTTCGGCAACCAAAGCCCAATCAAGGAGTAACCCCATAAGCCCAGAAATCAATTTAGGCCCATTAGGCCCAATTAAACTTTAAAGGTTTATAAGTCGCATTTGGGCTTAATGGAAGTGGCTTTGGGCCCAATTGGATCCAATCCATTTGGCCTAAATCCAACTTTGTACAACAAAGCCCAATAAGCCCATTTACAACATAAGAAGACCAAATCCAATTTAAGCCTAAATAATTAAATTACATAAATCCAATTTAGCAATTTAATTACCTAAAGTGCATTACATGATTAATCAACTAAATCAACATTTCCAAAACATCAAATTAGTCCAAATAATCATACTCAATTCATCATCACATGTCCAACACATAAATGAAAAAATCAAACCCATTACATGCTTTTAAGCTCTCGGTCAAGGAGGGATTTTGTGTCCGATTTGGTTTCAATCCAATCGAACCCACAATCGACATTAAATCACCATCCAATTTGATTTCATACACATCCAATGTCACAAAATCAAAAATTACCAAGATATTAGGGCATTATACCATTCGGCCAAGTGAAGCAAATTGGGGATTTTTGTTCAATTCAAAATTCAATCTAATTGACTTCAAATTAACATCATCCAACATCATTACAACTCATCCAATGAATCAAAATGAAAAAATTCCAAATTTCCAAAATGCTTGAAGATTCGGCCAACATGAATTTTTGGGGAAAAATTGATCCAATCATTATTTCATTAAATTGATCCAATCAATCACTAATTAAACATGTTATAAGCATACTCAAACATTCAATTCATTCAAATCATGCTCAAAACAAGTTTACCCAAATTTTAAGCCCTAAAATTTTCATGCTCAAACCTAGGCTCTTGATGCCATTGTTGGTTTCTATTAAGGTCCCGGATCAATTATAAGCATGAAAAACATTGCGAATACATATCGACGAAGTTGCGGAATATTCACATCGATCGGTTGAGACGATTTGGAGACGAATGAAGCCAAAAAGCCCACTGCCTTTCACGCCTGAACTGACCAGTCCACTGCCTCCAAAAACAGAAATTTGAGATAACAAACGGAGCTCCAAGATTGCGTCAAACGAATCCCGACTCATGGGTAAACCTCCCTACCACCTTCGCATATCTCGTAGTGTGCTAGCACTTGCGGTTTTTGCCACAAAAACCCAACTCTTGCCTCCCTTGAAGCTCACGGAAGTGAGCTGTGAAGAAGAAAGAAAAACAGCCCCTTGGGCGTGTATGGATGGAGAGAAAAGGAGGAGAAGTGTTATGGTTAAGTTAATAAATGAATTACCAAAATGCTTTATATATTTTTCCAAAAAATAATAAGCATTTACCATTTTATTTATCAAATAAAATCAAATGGAAATGGCATCTCAACCACCAACACTATTCCACCAAAACACATCAACTATTCATTTCACTTTATCAAAGTGACATGTAGTCTTTCAATCAATCAATCACATCAATCAATCACATCACTCAAAGTGACATTTGATTGGACGCTTGATGTGACGAATGATTTGACTCTTGATGTGACTTGCGTCGCCGCACTCGAATTCGAAATACGAATGCGCTGGCAATCACACTCGGGCTCGGTTTCGCTAATTCCTAATTAGGGAGTTTTTCGTCGCGTCGTAATAAATGATTACGCCTAGCGAATTCACTATTCACGTCGCTAACGAATTAATTCCAATTAATTCGTTCGCCCGAATTAAAATCCAATTTCAATTTCGCGTCGAAATCCAATTTCGTTTAATATATCGAATATATTAATTTATCGATTAATTCCAAATTAATCGTTCTCTCTCTTAAGACGATATTTTATCCTAGATAAAATATCTCCGTAATTAATCCTAGATTAATTTTCTCTCTCTTCTATATAATCCCAGATTATTCAAGAGTGCGAGTCATACGTCATCGGTGGATTATTGGGAAGCGACCCATGAGATCCCCGGATAATTCGGCAGTAAATACGGTCGTCGGAGTATCCGAATCACGTACGTACCAAGTACTACGTTCTACCGATTTACGAGACAAGATCGGCTTCTAGCAAAGCACGGAGTCTATCCAATTCTCCGGTCATATTCATCTAAGAATATTTAAGATCTATATCAAGCGTAGTATACCAAGTATCGTGTATATCGGCCCAGTATCGGATAGTCACGTGCTAGGGCTGGGGCTGGATAAGTGTCTGCCCCGTCCGAAGCACATATCGGATGTCTGGTAACTAGTCTCTATAATCGGATATACATGACCTTGTCATAATATCCCGATGGCCGGCCAGCACTTAAGAGCACTAATTCCGTATCCTGCGTGACATCATCTCCACTATGACTGGAGTGATACTTCCGTCTTGACATTACACCCAATACTCTACGATTCTCAATATACCCAGCATTGGCGTACACAGAACCGGTTAGAGTCCTAGACGACCTCAACCAAAGTATATTGATTGTCGTAAGCATTAGCGGTGCAAGTCTCAGGTTAAGACCATACACATCTACCCTGATGTCGGACTCCCATAGACACATAGTCATAATACCAATGGGATTCCGAGGGGTCTATCCAGAGCGAAGCTGTTTCCCGTACCATCGGTGAAACACAACCTCCTATCGCACTTGCATGAGTATCCAATACCCAAATTTATGAGAACTATGCCGTTGTGCCCTCACAACGCGCACAAGTGCAATACTAGCCTATTCCGCATTATCGATGTCCAGTCTCGATAATACTCCGGCTAGGGATATTTAATGATTAATCCTTCGTGGACTGATACTGTCTCATATCATTCTCAATCCAGGAACTAATCATAGGGACCTCTCTTCATTTATATATCTAAGGTGATCTAATCACAAATGATGAGAGTGCAATTTCCTTGTCACATAGTTAATTTGTACAACAACACTATGATCTGTACAAATAGTGACGCTATGGGTCATATTATCCAACACCTTAAGCATGCATTCTAAAAGCATAATAAGGCGCGAAATAAAAATAATAATGATATTCGGATGGATATATAACAAACTTTGTTCCTAGAACAAATCTCTCTTTTTCCTCTCTCCCGCTAGCATTATTCATACTTCTACCCAATTACATAATACTTCTAAAGAAACCTCATTTACATTGAGGGGAATTGGTGAGAAGAGAAATACAATGAGAAAAGACGTAATAAGCTGGACACGCAGATCCAATTTAATAAATTCTAAATTGATTACAATAATTTCTAAAATTGCCCTCACCCTTCTAATATCCATCTGATATACATTGTTCATTCATACATCCAAGTATTCACACAAAACATGTTATTCAATCAATCTAATCCAATTAATTAATCTTTGATTAATGACCATCCAATGTTTAAACAACGATTTGATTTGCGCGAGTCCAACTCGTTTAAGAATAAATACTCAAAGTATGTATTCTTGAATTATATCGAACTACAATTTTAAAACCAATTTAAATTATATTCAATACTAATTCATATTTATTTCCAAATTAAATAATTACACTTTTAATATTGCCTTTTAGACTTGGATTCCAAATCCAATCTTCATGGGTCTCAAAGGCCCAATTAGTATCCAATACTATTTAATTAAAGTCAAATGGGCTTTTAATTAATTCTTTATGCATGGCTTTGGCAATTATGGGTCAAACCCAAGATGCCAAGGCCCAATTAGGAATCACCATATGCCAAAAAATCAATTTAGGCCTATTAGGCCCAATTAAAATTTTAAAGGCCCAATTATCATATTTGGACTTTATGGAGATGGTTTTAGGCCCAATTGGATCCAACCAATTATCTTAAACCAAATACAATAAATTAAGCCCAAATACAATAAATTAAATTAACTCATTATTTCAAATTACAAATTAATTCAATTATAGTGTAATTACCATAATTAATTAATTAATCTAATGCTTCCAAAAACACTAATCATTTCAATTAATCATGCTCTACATTTCCAATTCATGTCCAACACAAATTGAAGCAAAATCAATCTTATAACATGCATCATGGCTCATGGAAAAGGCATACAAAAATCATTCAATATGATTTCAATCTAATTAAATCGACATTCAATATTTCTAGCATGCCATCAACACATTCAATTGTTAAATTCAAAAAATCATCATGAGCTACTCCTAGGGTGCATTCGGCCAAGCATGAAGAATTAGGGATTTTTGATCTAATCAATTTATCACAAATCCAATGATATACAAATCCAATTCAACATCATATAAACTCAACCCAACCATCAATTTAGGCATTTCATGCTCCAAACACAAAAATCCCAAATTTAAAGTCATGAACCCTAGATTTTCAAATCAAGCGTAGATGGCTCTGATACCATTGTAAGTGTTCCTAGAACATGCCAATATCGTCTAAGAGTGATTTGTGTGTGAATAAATCAAAGAGAGTTGCGGAAATACTCACATTGATCGGATTTAGGATTTCAAAAATTCCTCATTTGTTAGATGTAATGGAAACTTCGGAGCTTGAAATCGAGTTCCAAACTCTCGGATGAGTTTCCCTATCACCTTCTTTTGACTCTAAATGTGCTAGCAAGCTTGAATTTTTGAAACAAAAATTCCATGGAGAAAACCTTGAAGTTTCGGCCAAAAGAGGTGAGGAAGAGAGAAGTTGTGTTTTGTTATTTTGTTTCTAAAACCAAACTTGCAAAACTGCCTTGCAAAAATATGGTATATCTTTTCCAAAAAGAATAAAGAAAGTGTGTTGTGTAAGATAAATTAAATGCTCTCAACAACCACCATCAACTTGTGAAATGTTGATGTGAGTGGTGGGTCCCACCCAATTAAATTCAAAATTCAAGTGGGATTAGACAACACACATCGGGCTCAGTTACATTTAATCCGATTAAACGAACTTTCCGTCGCGACGTATTTAAATCCAATTTAATTAAATAATAATGCCTCGTAAAATTATTACGGAAGTCGCTAACGAATTAATTCTAAATTAATTTTTTCGCTAGAATTAAAATCTAATTTTAATTTCAAATTGAAATATAATTTCATTTAATATATCCAATATATTATTTTAGCCCAATTAAATAATTAAATAGAAAAATTCAATTTAACTATTAAATTTATTTTGCCGATCAATTCCAAATTAATCGCGTTCTCTCTTCTTCACGAATTAATCCCAGATTAATTCATGACGCAATTAATCCCAGATTAATTCCTTCTCTGTTAATTAATCTCATATTAATTCTTGCCATAATTAATCCCTGATGAGCGGAAAATATATCAATATTTACCGCCCCTTTAACTTAATATTTTGTTTAGTTTCTCGGGTTTTATGAACGTTTTGATATGTTTTAGTTTATTTTGCAGATAAAATAATATCGGGTCTCAATGAAATCATTTAGGATGAAATATGGGTCAAATAAGGGCAATTATTGAACTTGATATATTAATTTTGGAGATTGGAAACTTGAAAAGGCGTTTTGACGAAGTGCAGTTTTGGGAATTCTAGTTTTGCGCATCTGTCGTAGTTTCTGCATAACTTTTTACTCAGATATCGGATTGAGCTGATTCAAGTGCCAGATTAAAGAAAACGCAAAGATCTACAACTTTGAAAGAGAAAATAATTTCGAATTCTGAATATTACATGACCGAAATTGATGAACCATTCAGAGTGTGTGATGTATAATTAATAAAGTCATTATCAATCATTTTCAAAGCAAAATATAAATTAATAAATAATTAATAAAAATTATCAATCAAAACCAAACAAGATAAGCAATTAGTGGAGCAATTATGAATTTGGTGGAGTAATTGGTGGAGAAATTAATAATGGATTTGGTGGAGAATTTGATGGATGATTTGATATAGGCAAAATTTTGCCGATAAATACCAAGCCATTTCATTTGTAAAATTCATACTTTCTTCTTTGAAATTCCTAATGAATAAATAAGAAGATTTTATCTTGTTTGTTTATTTACAGCTTCCAGTAATTAATTTCCGCTTTCGCACTTTCTTTTCTTTACTTTTCAGTTTTTACTTTCCGCAATTTACTTTTACGCACAAACTTTTTCTTTCTTTACTTTTGCAGTTTTTATTTTTCAAGCAATGAGGAGGTAACTCCCTTTGCTGGGGTAAAAGGTAAAGCTTTTATTATTGCTATCTAGATTAATCTCCCTTAAATATAAAATATAAACTATTTAAAATCTGACTTAATGAGGATACCGCTATATTGGCCGGTTGGAAATTAATTATACATTGGTTTTAACCTGACTAAGTATGGATACCACCTGGTTGGTCGGTTGGTAATTAATTATTAATTTGACTTAATCAGGATACCGTCTATATGGCTGGTTGGTAATTATAACGCAAAGTTAATATATTATATTAAGGGAGATATCTAAAATAGTAGTAATAAAAGTTGATCCTCTAACCCCCAGCATTTTCTTTTATTGTACTTTTACTTTATTTAATTTCAGTAATATACTTTTCAGTAATTTACTTTCAATAATTTACTTTTATTTTTTTTTTACTTTTTACTTTTTACTTTTTTTTACTTTTCAGCAATTTACTTTTCAGTATTTAATTTTCAGAATTTACTTTATGTCTTTTATTTTATTTAAATTTTTACTACCCGTAAATATGTTTCGTAACTAAGCCAGATATCTGGGGTTGTGATGAAATCCAATATCACCGGTTTATAAGGGGTTAAATTATAGTTTAGGTAATATAAAGGTTTATTTATTGAGTCTTAATCTTAATGCTTTTTATTAACTGGCCATTAATAAAATTGAACTGGTAAACTTAAAATGAACTAGACATAAGGATTTTAAGTTTAAGACCTTAGACTCAATAGCCCACGATCTTCCTTGAGGATATATAACCCTTTAATAGATTTCCTTACAGGATAGGAATATACATGTCGGGCGGGGGTAGCCATAATTGGAACTTAATCTTAATGAATCCAGGTAATTTGGTTGACATAGACATATGGTTCAATTGGGTTATACTGGATATTTGTAGTTGACCATCGAAAGAGGCTTTTACATAATTTAGTGTTCCAGGTTAATAAATCAATATTTTATCCAACTATAAGATAACCACTTCATCTTTAAAATGATATTGGAAGAAATCACAACCCTAGATAGTTTTTAATAGTGAACTTTCTGAAACCTACTTTCGAACAATTTTATTTACTTATTTTTAAATTTAGAATCGTCACCTTTTCAAATCTATCAAACAACCTGTTAGATACTAGTAATCATTTGACCTCATAAAATTAATAGCTTAGGTATTAAGTCCTCGTCGGATCGATACTTTTTATACTACTTGAACGATACGTGTGCTTGCGTTATACGCGTGTGTTTACGCCGGTCAAGTTTTTGGCGCAGTTGCCGGGGACTTATTTATCTTTTACTATTAGTTTAGGGGTTAGATACCTTTACTTGTATCTAATTTTCTTTTTACTTATCGTTTTTGTTTTCTTGTGTTTCAGGTTTTCAGAAACTTCATGAGACGAACTAGAAGCTTTGAACTACGACCGCTTGACCCAGAAATTGAAAGAACCATCAGACAGTTGAGAAGGGAAAGGCGAGAAGGACAAGAAGCTTTAGTCAACATGGAACCTGAACCTTTGGAGGTTGCACCACCAATTCCTATTCGAGACAGAACCATTCCGGTGGTTGACTGACTCATTTCTTGCATTGTACTTCTTCCCTTACCAGCAAATGCAGGTGATATCAAAACATGCATCCAGATGATTCAGCAGTCAGTTCAGTTTGGGGGGAATGCAACTGAAGATCCTAATGCCCACATCAGCAACTTCCTGGAATTTTGCGGCACTTTCAATTACAACCGAGAAGCTGAAGAAGCAATGAGACTGCGTGTTTTTCCATATTCCTTGAAGGATAGAGCTAAAGCTTGGCTACATTCACTACCAGCAGGTTATATCACAACTTGGAACACTTTAGCCACCAAATTTCTTGCAAAATACTTTCCACCAGCCAGAACCGGAAAACTGAGGAATGACATCACATCATTTGTACAACAAGATTCAGAATCCCTCTATGAAGCTTGGGAAAGGCACAAAGATTTACTTCGGAAATGTCCTCACCATGAGATTCCAAAATGACTTCAAGTCCAAACATTCTATAATGGACTTTCTGGAATAATGAGAACCACAATCGTTACTGCTGCTGGAGGAGCTTTAATGGCAAAATGAGCAGATCAAGCCTGGGAACTAATCGAAAAAATGGCCAACAACAATTCCTTGTGGCCAACAGAAATGAGCATGATCCAAAGAATTGCAGGAATTTATGAAAGTGGAGCCAATACAGCAGTCAACACCAAGCTAGATCAGATATGCAAATTCATGGAGACTCTTACCACTGGATCCACAAGTTCACCATATGGAGGAATACCAGAGTCAAACCAACTTGAAGAAACGGTGAATTTTGTCAACAATTTCAACAAACAAGGGAACAATCCTTATACCAACACCTACAACCCAGGGTGGAGGAATCATCCTAATTTTTCATGGAGCAACAATTCAGGCCAACAGCGGAACTATCCACCACCTGGATTCCAGCAACAGAACAAAGGACATGAGCACGCAAATGAACCAGGAATAGCAGAAGTGATGGCTCAGTTAAAAAAGTACGATGATATCTTTCAGAGCCAATCAGCTTCCATCAAAGCACTGGAGAATCAAATCGGACAACTAGCCAATGCTCAGAGTTACAGACCACCAGGTAATCTTAGCAGCAACACAGAACCCAATCCAAGGAACCGAGGGAAGGAGTAATGTCAAGCCATTACTTTGAAAAGCGGTACTGAAATCAACAAAGATGTTGGAATCAAGATGTCCCAAGAAGAAGTTTCAAAAGAAGCTGAACAACAGATGGAGGAAAAAGAGGCAAAGGAAAAAGAAGCAAAGGAAAAAGAACAGATCACTCCACCTTCACATTTTCCTCAGCGTCTTCAGAAAAACAAACTGGACAAGCAGTTTGCTCGATTCCTGGAGGTTTTCAAAAAGCTGCACATCAACATCCCATTTGCAGAAGCCTTGGAAGAAATGCCCAGTTATGTCAAATTCATGAAAGACATTCTTTCACGAAAACGGAGATTGGGAGACTACGAAATAGTTGCATTAACGGAAGAATACAGCGCCATTATTCAGAGGAAACTTCCCCCAAAGTTGAAAGATCATGGCAGTTTCACAGTTCCATGCACCATTGTTGCACATTACATCGGTAAGGCTTTATGTGATTTAGGAGCTAGTGTTAACTTGATGCCTTTTTCTATTTACAGGAAACTACAGATTGGAGAAGCAATGCCTACCTCAGTTTCATTGTAACTTGCTGACCGAACACTTGCATTTCCAAGAGGTGTTGTTGAAGATGTTCTGGTAAAAGTAGACAAACTAATTCTCCCAGCAGATTTCATCATCCTTGACATGGAAGAAGACAAAGAAATACCTATCATTCTTGGGAGACCATTCCTGGCTATAGGTAAAACTGTGATTGATGTACAAAAAGGAGAACTAACCATGAAAGTGCAGGACCAAGAAGTGACCTTTAATGTTTTCAAAGCCATGAAATTCCCGAGTGATGAAAATGAAGAAGAATGCTTCAGAGTTGATATTGTTGATAGTATCATTCAAAATACTGAGCCAAATCCCACAGATACACTTGAAGCTTGCATCACCAACATGACTAACAGTGAGCTAGATGCTGAAATCCTGGAATGTATCAACTACCTTGACAAACCATTTCGATTCAAAGCAACAACACCAGTTGAAAGTTTGGAACTGCCAAAGAAAGATCGAATCAAGCCTTCGATTGAAGAACCACCACAGCTGGAGCTGAAGTTACTTCCGAGACATCTCAGGTATGCATTTCTTGGAAACTCTTCTAAATTACCTGTTATTATTTCTTCTTCACTAACATTGGAGCAGGAAGAAAAGTTGCTGAGAGTATTACGAGAGCAAAAGAAAGCCATTGGCTGGACTATAACAGACATTTGAGGCATTAGTCCATCATTTTATATGCACAAAATCTTGATGAATGATGAGTACAAACCCACAGTGGAGCATCAACGAAGACTCAATCCAATCATGAAGGAAGTCGTGAAGAAAGAAATCATCAAATGGTTGGATGCTAGCATCATTTACCCCATCTCAGACAGCAGTTGGGTAAGTCCTAAGCAGTGTGTACCAAAGAAATGAGGAATTACTATGATTAGCAATGAAAAGAATGAGCTAATCCCAACAAGAACAGTGACTGGATGGAGAGTATGCATGGACTATAGGAAACTGAACAAAGCCACGAGAAAGAACCATTTTCCGCTACCATTCATTGACCAGATGTTAGACAGACTGGCATGACATGAGTTCTATTGCTTTCTGGACAGATATTCAGGGTACAATCAGATTGCCATCACACTAGAAGACCAGGAGAAAACTACATTTACATGTCCCTATGGTACTTTTACTTTCCTCAGGATGCCATTTGGATTATGTAATGCCCCTGCCACATTTTAGCGTTGCATGATGGCCATCTTCTCAGACATGCTGGAGCAGAGTATGGAGGTTTTCATGGATGAATTTTCTGTATTTGGAGATTTTTTTGATCATTGTTTGCAAAATTTGGAACAGGTGTTACAAAGGTTCGAATATACAAACCAGGTACTCAACTGGGAGAAATTACACTTCATGGTGCAAGAAGGCATTGTTCTTGGACACCGGATCTCACAAAATGGGATTGAGGTAGACAAAGCAAAGATAGAGACAATTGAAAAACTACCTCCACCGACATCAGTTAAAGGTATTCGAAGTTTTCTTGGACATGCAGGTTTTTACAGGAGATTTATCAAAGACTTTTCCAAAATTGCAAAACCTCTATGTAATCTTCTGGAGAAGGATGTGCCTGTTGGATAATATGACCCATAGCGTCACTATTTGTACAGATCATAGTGTTGTTGTACAAATTAACTATGTGACAAGGAAATTGCACTCTCATCATTTGTGATTAGATCACCTTAGATATATAAACGAAGAGAGGTCCATATGATTAGTTCCTGGATTGAGATGATATGAGACAGTATCAGTCCACGAAGGATTAATCATTAATATCCCTAGTCGTAGTATTATCGAGACTGGACATCGATAATGCGGAATAGGCTAGTATTGCACTTGTGCGCGTTGTGAGGGCACAACAGCATAGTTCTCATATATTTGGGTATTGGATACTCATGCAAGTGCGATAGGAGGTTGTGTTTCACCGATGGTACGGGAAACAGCTTCGCTCTGGATAGACCCCTCGGAATCCCATTGGTATTATGACTATGTGTCTATGGGAGTCCGACATCAGGGTAGGTGTATTTGGTCTTAACCTGAGACTTACACCGCTAATGCTTACGACAATCAATATACTTTAGTTGAGGTCGTCCAGGGCTGTAACAGGTTCTGTGTACGCCAATGCTGGGTATATTGAGAATCGTAGAGTATTGGGTGTGATGTCAAGACGGAAGTATCACTCCAGTCATAGTGGAGATGATGTCACGCAGGATACGGTATTAGTGCTCTTAAGTGCTGGCCGGACATCGGGATATTATGACAAGGTCATGTATATCCGATTACAGAGACTAGTTACCAGACATCCGACATGTGCTTCGGACGGGGCAGACACTTATCCAGCCCCAGCCCTAGCACGTGACTATCCGATACTGGACCGATATACATAATACTTGGTATACTACGCTTGATATAGATCTTAAATATTCTTAGATGAATATGACCGGAGAATTGGGTAGGCTTGGTGCTTTGCTAGAAGTCGACCTTGTCTCGTAAATCGGTAGAACGTAGTACTTGGTACGTACGTGATTCGGATACTCCGACGACCGTATTTAATGCCAACATATCCGGGGATCTCATGGGTCGCTTCCCAGTGATCCACCAATGACGTATGACTCGCACATTTATTAATCTGGGATTAATTTGATGAGAGAGAAAATTAATCTAGGATTAATTACGGAGATATTTTATCTAGGATAAAATATCGTCTGAAGAGAGAAAACGATTAATTCGGAATTAATCAATTAAATTAATATATTCGATATATTAATCGAAATTAGATTTCGACGCAGAATTGAAATTGGATTTTAATTCAGGCGAACGAATTAATTTAGAATTAATTCGTTAGCGACGTGAATAGTGAATTCGCTAGGCGTAATCATTTAATTACGACGCGATGGAAAATTCGCTAATTGAGAATTAGTGAACCCGAGCCCGAGTGTGATTGCGAGCCCATTCGTATTTCGAATTCGAGTGCGGCAATGCAAGTCACATCAAGCGCCAAATCATTCGTCACATCAAGCGTAAAATCAAATGTCACTTTGAGTGATGTGATTGATTGATGTGATTGATTGATTGAAAGACACACATCACTTTATTAAAGTAAAATGAATAGTTGATGTGTGTTGTTGGAATAGTGTTTGGTGGTTGTAAAGCATTTACTTTTTGATTTTAATTAATTGATTAGTAATTGTTTGATATATTTTTATGAAAAATATATAAAGTGATTTTGGAAATCATTTACTAACCTAATACACACTTTCCCTCCTCTCTTTCTCCATCATCATTCACGCCCAAATGGGCAGTAAAATGCTCACTGGTTTTCTTCATTTTGGGCGTGAGTTTGGGAAGTAATGTGCTTGATTTTGTGGCAAAATCAAGAAGAGCTAGCACTCCGAGAGACTTGCGAAGGTGGTAGGGAAGTTCACCCATGAGCCGGGAACCATTTGATGAAGCTTGGAGCTCCATTTCTCAACTCAAAAATCTGATTTTGTGGGCAGTGAACTGCAGTTGCGTTTTTTTTTTTTTGCAAGGGAAAAATCAACTTCGTTTGTTGCGAATTCGTCTCAACCGATCGTTTTGAGTATTCCGCTACCTCCGTTGATGTGTTCACACATGTATTTCATGTCTTGTTTGATCTTGGGACCTAGATAAAACCTAACAGTGCCTTTCAACTTCACCAAAGAATGCTAGGAAGCTTTTGAAATCTTAAAACAGAAGCTGGTATCCGCCCCCATCATTGTAGCACTAGACTGGACCCTTCCATTTGAAGTGATGTGCGATGCTAGTGATTTTGCTGTAGGTGCAGTTTTGGGACAACGCAAAGCAAAGATTTTTCACACCATTTACTACTCCAGCAGAACTCTAAATGAAGCTCAAATCAACTACACAACCACCAAAAAGGAGTTGCTCGCAGTTGTGTACGCTTTTGACAAATTCCGCTCTTATCTGTTGGGTCCCAAAGTGGTGGTCTACACAGATCATTCAGCAATCAAATATCTGATCACGAAGAAAGATGCCAAACCTAGATTGATCCGTTGGATACTTCTTCTGCAAGAATTTGACGTGGAGATTCGAGACGGAAAAGGGACAGAGAATCAGGTGGCAGATCATCTATCGAGGCTCGAGAATGGAAACACAGCTAACAAAGATCTGTCAATCAAAGAAACTTTTCCAGATGAACAGCTGTTTTCCATGAAACAACAGGAAGTCTTTTGATATGCTGACTATGTCAACTACATTGTGTCAGGAAAATGGCCATTGGAATGGACAACTCAGCAACGGAAGAAGTTCTTCAAAGAAGTCAAGCACTATGTATGGGACGAGCTATACCTGTTCAAACGGTGTGCTGATCAACTACTGAGACGATGTGTTCCACATGAGGAAATCAACAGTGTTTTGCAGCACTGTCATTCATCACCATATGGCGGACACTTCAGCGGAAACAAAATTGCAGCCAAAGTCCTACAATCAGGTTTGTTCTGGCCCACTCTTTTTAAAGATGCTTATCTTTTTGCTTTTCAATGTGACAGGTGCCAGAGAATGAGAAATATTTCCAGGAGAAACGAAGGACCGTTGTAAAACATTCTAGAAGTGGAAATATTCGATGTATGGGGTATTGATTTCATAGGAGCCTTTGTTCCATCATTCGGAAACCTGTACATCCTGGTTGCTGTAGACTACGTCTCCAAATGGGTCGAAGCAATTGCACTGCCATCCAATGATTCAAAAGTCATGATCAAATTCCTGAAAAAAAATATTTTCGCTCGGTTCGGAACACCTCGTGCAATCATCAATGATGGTGGCTCTCATTTCTGCAACAGATACTTCGATGCACTCATATCCAAATACTGAGTTACTCACAAGGTTGCCACAGCTTACCATCCACAGTCAAATGCACAGGTTGAGGTTTAAAACAGGGAAATCAAAAGAATCCTAGAAAGAACTGTTGGATCAACAAGGAGAGACTGGTCAACAAAACTAGATGATGCATTATGGGCCTACAGGACATCTTACAAGACACCCATTGGTATGTCTCCATATCGATTGGTGTTTGGGAAAGCATGTCATCTGCCAGTTGAGCTTGAGCACAAGGCGTACTGGGCACTGAAGAAGTTGAATCTTGATTCACAAGCTGTAGGGGAGAAACGACTTCATCAACTCAACGAATTGGAGGAGTTTCGTCTACAGGCTTATGAGAATGCCAGATTATACAAAGAAAAGAAAAAGAAATGGCATGACCGAAAAATAGTGCACAGACAGTTGGAACCAAGGCAGCAAGTGTTGTTGAACAACTCGAGGTTGAAACTTTTCCCTGGAAAGTTGAAATCTAGGTGGTCAGGTCCATTTGTGATCACTCAGGTTTTACCTTATGGAGCTGTTGAGTTACTAGATCCTAACACCAATAACACATTCAAGGTTAACAGTCAGCGTGTCAAACACTACTAGGGAGAATCATTTGAGTGACAAAAAGAAAGTGTCACACTTTCAGATCCAGCTTAACGTTCGAGAAGTCAAGTCTAGCTGACGACTCTAAACTTAGCGCTCGCAGGGAGGCAACCCATGCAATTTTTGTATATATTGTGATTTGGTGTGATTTAATTTTGTGTGTTTAGTTTTTGCAGATTAAGTCATTTCAAGATGGAAGAAGCTCTCGCAAATCTTCACAAGCATTTCCTCCTCTCCCTCAAAAATCTCTGATGAAAGTTTACAAAGCTCACTTAGAACGGATGAGACTACTAACAATTCACGGTGTTCCTAATGACATTCGTTGGGTAATTTAAGCACAGGTCCGATTGGCAGGTGAGTCTTCTGACTCTTTTATTTCACATCTGCCTGGTTTTGGAAGAAGCACATATGCAAAGAAACGTAGAGCTAAACAAATGGGTGTTTGTTACAAATATGCACGATGGAATTGCAATACTCGTTGTCGTTCTTTAGGAATGGTGTCTGATAATCGCGAAGACAAAATTAAATTCATTAGGGATGGCTTGAGTAAGGAGTCTTTAGATGATATATCTTCAACTCTTGAGACGCATCCCAGTGGATATGTTCACATAGCCTTTCGCAAATTACATACACAATTTCAAAAAGAAAGACAACAGTTAAGTCTGGGAATCTAACTCAAAAAGACCCTGTTTGCCAATTTATAAGAAAATTGGATGGGAAACTTATCCCTGACGCATAGACGTCGATCAAGCCGCTACTTTTCTTGTAAATATTATATCTCTTTGTCTTTTCCTAATAATTGTAATTTGTTTTGTTGTTTTCTTTTATTTTCTCCGACAGGATCCAGACCTTTTTGACTATCACGATTTGTTTAACTAATAATTGTCATTTGGCAGGTACTAGTGCTATTATTTTACTCACCCTTTTCAGGTATTATAAATTCAACTCATCCTTGCACTTTTGAAGACATCCAGAGTAAAACATGGAAGCCACTTCAAGAAGACGAGTTGAAAACATCTGTGTATTTTGCGGTATTAGCGTTGGTACTAACCACAATACGTAGAAGCAGCACATGAATTGGGTCGAGTCTTAGTTGCAAGGAATATGCACTTAATATATGGCGGAGGCAATCTCGGACTTATGGGGATCATTTCAAAGGCTGTACAGGAAGAAGGTAGTCACATTTTGGGAATCATCCCAAAACCCTTGGCAGAGGCAAATCTTATTGAACCATCAAACGGAGAAGAAATGATCATGCCAGGTATGTCAACGTTTGGTAGAAATGATTAACCGTGCTGATGCTTTTATTGCTTTGCCATGTGGCTTGGGTACATTGGAGGAAATTTTTATAGTACTATCTTGGGCGAACCTGAACATACACCAGAAACCAATTGGATTGCTCAACGTTGATGGATTTTATGATTTTCTTTGTGTGTTTCTTGATGATGCTCGGAGAAATGGGTTCGTGTCAAAACCTTTGAAAGAACTCCTCTTTACTGCCAGAACTGCTCTGGATCTAATAGACCAACTCATAGCCTATGAACCACGAGTTGACCCTATTCTTTCAAAGATAAATTGGTCTGAGGACGATCGTAGTAAGAGGTGTAGGATTAATCTGGATCTTAACCTTTAATTTCCTGTAGAATTTCAGCTAACCAGGTATTATTTTCTAAACTCTTCTTCTACTTTTTAAGACATTGGGGACAATGTCTCATTTAGGTTTGGGGGAGGGAATTAGTTGATCAACCTTGTTTTTAGTTTGTGTGTTGTTTTTATTTTTAGTCCAAAATTTTTCGAAAAATACAAAAAAAAAATTGAAAAATTTTCAAAAAATTACAAAATATTTTGCGTTTTTTGTGTTTTGACTAAAAAGGTGAAATTGGTAAGAGATAGCTGAGTAAGGAGTTTCCACTACTGAGACGTATCTCAAACCAATTTCGAAACAAGTTAATTTTTGTTTATTTCATTTTGAATTATTTAATTTGTGAATTCTCCTTAAAACGGACTAAAATGGATCTTCATATGCTCAGTTGACAGATATTATCAACTTATATAGTAACATACAGACATGAGCTAAAATTGAAAAGTTTGTAATATTCAGTGCTCTAGTTTAATTGGAGGAAACATCTCAAAAAGCAATGGAGTAAAAAAAAAAAAAAAACGTCTGAGATCCGAGTTATTAAGTCTGTAAGGGTGTTTTAACACCTAGTGCCCTAAAGCCAACTGGTTTGGGAGTCACTGGCCCAAAGCTCGTTACATGGATCGAAGATGCTGCAAAAATATATATATCTGAAGTCTGAGTAATTAAGTGCGTAGGGGTGTCTTAACACCTGGTGCCCTAAAGCCAACTGGTTTGGGAGTCACCGACCCAACACTCGCTAATAGATGGAAGGTATTGTATATAATAAAAAAAAATAGAATAGAAAAAAAAGAAAAAAATTCAGAAAAATGAGAAAAATTATTTCATTGCTACAAAAAGGTGTGAAATCTGATAGAACTTTAGGACAAAAATATTACTCTCTTATAATTGCACTTATGACTGTTGTGGGAAAAAATGAGTTGTTTAATATTTTGTTGGCTGTGTATATGAAGAATGGTAAAAATAATCGGAGAATTTACTTATTCGGTAATTTAGAAGGAAAGAAAACAATTAGTAACTTGAAGTAGAAGTTTCACCTGATTAGTCACTAACTTATTTATTCTCTTTTCTCTTGTCTTTTTGCTTTTGTGTGCATTAGTTTTATTATCTTTTTACTTTTGTAAAACGTTTGTGGGTATCGTTGTTGTAAGCCCTCACGAGACTATAACTCGTCCACTAGGGACACCTAGGGGTTTAAAGGCTTGTTGCATATGCTAAATGCAACCGTGATCCCTACGAAAGTGGCTTAGTTTAATTTTAATTTTATTTTGTTGTTTTGCTCGAGGACTAGCAAAATGTTAGGTTTGGGGGTGTGATGAGCGGAAAATATATCAATATTTACCGCCCCTTTAACTTAATATTTTGTTTAGTTTCTCTAGTTTGATGAACGTTTTGATGTGTTTTAGTTTATTTTGCAGATAAAAAAATATCGGGTCTCAATGAAATAATTTAGGATGAAATATGGGTCAAATAAGGGCAATTATTGGATTTGATATATTAATTTTGGAGATTGGAAACTTGAAAAGGCGTTTTGACGAAGTGCAGTTTTGGGAATTCTAGTTTTGCGCATCTGTCGTATTTTGGGCATTACTTTTTACTCAGATATAGGATTGAGCTGATTCAAGTGCCAGATTAACGAAGACTCCAAGATCTACAACTTTAAGAGAAAATAATTTCGAATTCGGAAGATTTCATGACCGAAATTGATGAACCATCCAGAAGTGTGTGATGTGTAATTATTAAAGTCATTATCAATCATTTCAAAGCAAAATATAAATTAATAAATAATTAATAAAAATTATCAAATCAACACCAAACAAGATAAGAAATTAGTGGAGCAATTATGAATTTGGTGGAGTAATTAGTGGAGAAATTAATAATGGATTTGGTGGAGAATTTGATGGATGATTTGATATAGGAAAAATTTTGCCTATAAATACCAAGCCATTTCATTTGTAAAATTCATACTTTCTTCTTTGAAATTCCTAATGAATAAATAAGAAGATTGTATCTTGTTTGTTTATTTACAGCTTCCAGTAATTAATTTCCGCTTTCGCACTTTCTTTTCTTTACTTTTCAGTTTTTACTTTCCGCAATTTACTTTTACGCATAAACTTTTCCTTTCTTTACTTTTGCAGTTTTTATTTTTCAAGCAATGAGGAGGTAACTCCCCTTTGCTAGGGTAAAAGGTAAAGCTTTTATTATTGCTATCTAGATTAATCTCCCTTAAATATAAAATATAAACTATTTAAAATCTGACTTAATGAGGATACCGCTATATTGGTCGGTTGGAAATTAATTATAATTGGTTTTAACCTGACTAAGTATGGATACCGCCTGGTTGGTCGGTTGGTAATTAATTATTAATTTGCCTTAATCAGGATACCATCTATATGGCTGGTTGGTAATTATAACGCAAAGTTAATATATTATATTAAGGGAGATATCTAAAATATAGTAATAAAAGTTGATCCTCTAACCCCAGCATTTTCTTTTATTGTACTTTTACTTTATTTAATTTCAGTAATTTACTTTTCAGCAATTTACTTTCATAATTACTTTTATTTTTTTTACTTTTTACTTTTTACTTTTACATTTTACTTTTTTTTACTTTTCAGCAATTTACTTTTCAGTATTTAATTTTCAGAATTTACTTTATGTCTTTTATTTTATTTAAATTTTTACTACCCGTAAATATGTGTAGTAACTAAGCCAGTATCTGGGGTTGTGATGAAATCCAATATCACCGGTTTATAAGGGGTTAAATTATAGTTTGGGTAATATAAAGGTTTATTTGTTGAGTCTTAATCTTAATGCTTTTTATTAACTGGCCATTAATAAAATTGAACTGGTAAACTTAAAATGAACTTGACATAGGGATTTTAAGTTTATAGACCTTAGACTCATAGCCCACGATATTCCTTGAGGATAATAACCCTTTAATAGATTTTCCTTTCCTTACAGGATAAGAATATACCTGTCGGCGGGGATTAGCCATAATTGGAACTTAATCTTAATGAATCCAGGTAATTGGTTGACATAGACATATGGTTCAATTAGGTTATACTGGATATTTTTGTAGTTGACCATCGGAAGAGGCTTTTACATAATTTATTGTTCCAGGTTAATAAATCAATATTTTATCCAATATATAGATAACCACTGTGGTTTTTATTCTAAGGTCCCAAGATCAAACAAGACATGAAAACATGCGTGAACACATCAACGGAGGTAGCGGAATACTCACATTGATCGGTTGAGTCGATTTGGAGACGAATGAAGTCCAAAACGCACTGCCCTTCACTCCAAACTGCAACAGTCCACTGTCCCTGCAAAACCAGAAATTTGAGTGAAGAAACGGAGCTCCTAGCTTCGTCGATGGATCCCGTCTCATGGGGGAACCTCCCTACCACCTTCGCAAGACTCGTAGTGTGCTAGCACTTGCGGTTTTTCACCATGAAAACCCAACCCTTGCTTCCCTAAAGTCACGCCTAACTGGTTCAAAACCAGTGAGCAAACCTTCTGTTTTGGCGTGAGGAGAGGAGAGATTTTGAGAGAGATTGAAGTTGTGTTAAGTTGAAATGATTTACAAAAAATCAATTTATATTTATGCCATATATTTATTAAATTGATAATAAATTTATGACACAAATCATGCAATGGTTTAGAGTGTCAAAACACTCAAACTCCATGCAAGACATTGAGTGTATTGTACACTATCACCATGCAATGCATTAGAATAAAAAATGCATAAAATGATGTGTCATGTGGACCCCACACCTTTCCAAATGAAAGTGGGCCCACGTGGCACTCACGCGTTCGTGTTCGATATTTCCGAAATACCGAGCTTACGCGCGACGTTAATTAAATTGAATAATTGCGGCTAGCGAAATTATTATTTACGTCGCTAACGGAATTAATTCTAAATTAACCTGTTTCCCCTGCTCCCCGAATTAAAATCTAATTTTATTCGCGTCGAAATCGAATTTCGATTATTAATCGAATATATAATTTTATCGATAAATTCCAAATTAATCGTTCTCTCTCTTTAGACTACATTTTATCCCGGATAAAATATCTCCGTTATTAATCCTAGATTAATTTTCTCTCTCTTCTGTATAATCCCAGATTATTCAAGAGTGCGAGTTGTGCGTCAATCGGTGGATATCGGGAAGCGACCCATGAGATCCCCGGATAATCTGGCAGTAAATACGGTCGTCGGAGTATCCGAATCACGTACGTACCAATAACTACTTCTATCTATAACCGATTTACAGACAAGGTCGTCTCCTAGCAAAGCACCAAGTCTTTCCCAAGTTCTCCGGACATATTCATCAAAGAATATCTAGATCTGTATCATCAAGCGTAGTATACGATTGTATTGTGCATATCGCCCAGTATCGGATAATCACGGCTAGGGCTGGGGCTGGGCTGGATAAGTGTCTGCCCCCGTCCGAATCACCTATCGGATGTCTGGTAACTAGTCTCTATAATCGGATATTCATGACCTGGTCATAATATCACGATTGGATGCGCATCACTGAAGAGCACTAATACCGTATCCTGCTTGACATCATCTCCATTATGACTGGAGTGACACTTCCGTCTTGACATCACATCAATACACTACGATTCTCTGATAAAACCCAGAAGTGGTGTACACAGAACCAGTTAAGATCCCCCACCACCAAAACCAAAGTTTACTGATTGTCGTAAGTATTAGCTATGTAAGTCTCGGTTAAGACTTTACAAACACACCTACCTTGATTTCGGCCTCCCATAGACACCTAGTCATAATACCAATGGGATTCCGAGGGTCTATCCAGAGCGAAGCTGTTTCCCGTACCATCGGTGAAACACGACCTCCTATCGCACTTGCACAAGTATCCAAATACTTATATATATGAGTACTATGGCCGTTGTGCCCTCACAACGCGCACAAGTGCAATACTAGCCTATTCCGCATTATCGATGTCCCGTCTCGATAATACTCGGCTAGGGATATTTAATGATTAATCCTTCGTGGACTGATACTGTCTCATATCATCTCAATCCAGAACTAATCAGGGACCCTCTCTTCATTTATATATCTATGGTGATCTAATCACAAATGATGAGAGTGCAATTTCCTTATTACATAGTTAATTTGCTACAACAACACAATACTGTGCAAATAGTGACGCTATGGGTCATATTATCCACAATCTCCCACTTGGCACATACCAGTCCTCGATTGTCTAACACCCGAACTATGTACAATTCGCTCAAATTGCTGAGAAAGGTTTTCGTCAGCGGGATTTGCTTAATTAGTCTGACGCGATTTACACCACGACATCAATCGCCACGATGTATGATCCGAACGAATCAGATGATATAGAAGTATATATCTGGATCGTCGATGAGACCTTTAATTCCTTAGCCTATGCTGACGCCTAGCTCAGCTGCTAACAGAACTTTTCTAATCTTATTAATTTATTTTCGACCCCGATGGTCTTCTATTGCTGCCTTAAGCTGCAGCAATAATCCACTTTGTTGTTTTATACGGCAACAGTTATCTGCTTGGAAGATTCCAGCTCACTGTCCCGTTATTCAAACTTTATAGTACCCGCAGTATTTAATCGTTTGGGAAACTTGCAGTGGTGATCCCAGTCACTTCAAGTTCTCCTCTCCATAGTTTTAAGATAGCATCTTTAGTTCTCTCAGAGATACTACAATGTTCTTTACTTCAATCCAGTGACTATCACTTGGATTGAACCCGATTGTGACTCCATATGCTCAAAGCGTATGAGACAACCAATACAAGTACATTTTAAATGTACATTTCTCAGAGAGTGTTACCACCTCTAAATCTAGCCCAGTAGATCTTTATATTCCTTGAATAAAGGTTGTTACTCCTCCCCAGAATTCTACGGAGAATTTCTTATGAAAGAATATCTATGAAAGCCAGCTTTCACCAATTGCTTTATGGGAAATTTCACTGTCAGTGCGCTCTCCCACTAACCTCCTTATATACACAAGAATTATTTCGTTTTGAGTCAAATCATAACCATTATGATTATCTCAAAACGACAGTTCCAAGAACCTTATCTTGCATCAATCCAAACATGGATCGAATAAACCGGCAACCTGTTTTGTCGGTTATACAAAATCGTCAGGATGTTGTAAAATCCTCCAAAAGGTTTTCCTTTTTCAGAAAGCGATTTTTGATCTGTAACTGACAATTTCATAAATGAAATACGCAGTTATCAAACAAGCATTTCCAAAATGGATTTACCATGGCAACAGGTAAAAGTTGAACCGTTATTAACACAATGTTGATAACGATACCTTTTTCGTCAAAGCCTAGCTTTGTACGTTGGTTTGTTGCCTTCCATGTATTTCTTCCTTGAAGACGTTTAATGTACCATAGGCACAATGCCTTATGGTACAACACTAGTATTCAAATAGTTGTTTATACATGGAATCCATTTTGGATTCATGGCACTTTGCCATGACAGAGAGTCGATACACTTGTATCACTTCCCTCAAAAGTAGTCGGATGGTACACCACCATAAGATTGACATCTTTATGTGGCGAGATCAGAAACCCATACCCTAGGTTGTTTTCTGACTCTATCCGATCTACTAGTTTCTTTGTGTATTTGAAGATTAATGGTATAGTTTCATCATAGATGAACTATTTGTGTTCCACTAAGGACTTCGTGCCTTGAACAGTATTACTCCGATTTTCATCGAGTATCACTATCCTCCCACTGACCACTGCATATCGGTATTCCTCTCAGGAAAACAGCATGGTGAGCAACAATTATATTGTTCTCATGTGGGATTTACAAGTATTATACTTAAGGTTTCCCTTAGGATAACCTATATTGGCACTTATCCAATTTGGATCCTTAGTTTGGTATCATCCAAACGCTATGCCTGGCATACCCAAATTATCAGGAATGAGAAACCTCGTTTCTTCCTGTTCATATCCTATATGAATCTGTCAAACATATTTATATGGAACCTTTTCTAAATAAGTTTTGCACTGTTAATACATATCCGGTTGAATGAGATAGTAGCTCAGAGCGACTCGGGATAAACCTTATCATGTCCTCATCTGGAAGAATACCGTACTCTTTCATGTACGTATGAAACTTACTGCTTAAGTATTTTCCATTACGTATTACCGCGGCGGAATAACACTATAGCCGATCTGTTTG
>SKCR01018901.1:0-52003 GCA_019454045.1 Zanthoxylum bungeanum
CGATTATGGTTCTAATCAGTCCAGAAAGTCCATTATAGAAAGTTTGGACTTGAAGCCATTTTGGAATCTCATGGTGAGGACATTTCCGGAGCAAATCTTTGTACCTTTTCCAAGCTTCGTAGAGAGTTTCGAGTTTTGTTGTACAAATGATGTGATGTCATTCCTCAGCTTTCCAGTTCTGGCTGGTGGAAAGCCTTTGCAAGAAATTTGGTGGCTAAAGTGTTCCAAGTTGTGATGGAACCTGCTGGTAGTGAATGTAGCCAAGTTTTAGCTCTGTTCTTCAAGGAGTATGGAAAAACACGCAGTCTCATTGCTTCTTCAGCTTCTCAGTTGTAATTGAAAGTGCCGCAAACTTCCAGGAAGTTGCTGATGTGCGTATTAGGATCTTTAGTTGCTTTTCCCCCAAACTGTACTGACTACTGAATCGTCTGAATGCATGTTTTGATGTCACACGGATTTGCTGGTAAATGAGGAAGTACAATACAGGAAATGAAGCCGTCGACCACCAGAATAGTTCTGTCTCGAATGGGTATTGGTGGTGCAACTTCCAGAGGTTCAGGTTCCATATTGACTAAAGCTTTTTGGCCTTCTCGCCTTTCCCTTCTCAACTGTCTGATGGTTCTTTCAATTTCTGGGTCAAGCGGTCGGAGTTCAAAGCTTCTGGTTCGTCTCATGTAGTTTCTGAGAACCTGAAACACAAGAAAACAACAACAATAAGTAAAAAGAAATTAGATATAAGTAAAGATATCTAACTCAAATTAATAGTGAAAGATAAATAAGTCCCCGGCAACGGCGCCAAAAACTTGACCGGTGCGTAATCACACACATATAACGCAAACGCACATATCATTCAAGTAGTATAAAAAGTATCAATCCCACGAGGACTTAATACATAATCTATTAATTTTATGAGGTCAAATGATTACTGGTATCTAACAGTTGTTTGATTGATTTGAAATGGTGATGATTCTAAATTTAAAAACAAGTAAATAAAATTGCACGAAAGTAGGTTTAAGAAAATTCAATATTAGGAAACTATTTAGGGTTGTGAATCTTTCTAATATCTTTTAAAAGATGAAGTGGTTATTTCATGTTTGTGTAATAAATCGGTTTACTAACCTGGAACACTAAATTATGCGAAAGCCTCTGTCGATGGTCAGACGCAAATACCCAGTATAACCCAATTGAACTATATGTCTATGTCAACCAAATTACCTAAATTCATTAAGTTTAATTTCCAATTATGGCTACCCCCGCCCGACAGATATATGTCTATCCTGTAAGGAAATCTATTAAAGGGTTACCTATCCTCAAGGAAGATCGTGGGCTATTAAGTCTAAGGCTGAAACCTAAAATTCCTTTGTCAAGTTTATTTTAGATTTACCAGATCAATCTTATTAGTGCAAATTAACAAGACGCATTAAGCTTAAGACTTAATAAGTAAACTTTTAAATTACCCAAACTTTAAAATAACCCCTTATAAACCGGTGATATTAGAAGTCATCACAACCCCAGATAACTAACTTAGTTACGACACATAACTAGGGCTAGTAAAAACTTAAAAATAAAAGACATAAAGTAAAAATGTTGAAAAGTAATTGCGGTAAAGTAAAAGCTGAAAAGTAAATTACAATAAAATAAAATACTAAGGTAAAAGGATCAACTTTTACTATTTACTATTTAGATATCTCACTTAATATAATATATTAACTTGTGATTATTTTACCAACCAGTCATATATACGGTAACCTGATTAAGTCAAATTAAGTCCAACCAGCCATAAAGGCGGAATCAAAATAAACCTGCCATATAGGCGGTAAGAAAATTTAATTACCAACCGACCAATCTGGCGGTATCCTTGCTTAGTCAGGTTTAAACCAGTTTAAAATGAATTACCAACCGACCAATATATTGGTATCCTTTTTAAGTCAAATTTTAAATAGTGAATATATTATAATTAAGGGAGATTAATCCGAATAGCAATAGTAAAAGAATTACCTTTCACCATAGCAGGGGGAAGTTACCTCCTCATGGTTGAATAGTAAAAACTGTAAAAGTAAAGAAAGTAAATTACTATTACTATTACGGAAAGTAATTAAAATTTAATTACAAAACTGAAATTAAAAGAAACTAGATAGAAAACTCCCTATTTACATCAGAAAATTCAGAGAGGAAGGTACATCTAAAACTGAAACCTCGAGCTGAATTATAGGCCTCAGTAGGCTTCGGGCGTCGCGACACGCAAGGCTTTACGCGTCACGACGCGACACGTGTCGACTTATGGTTCATCGGCTTCAGATTTTTATCTAACACATGGCATTTCAGATAAGATGACAATGTGACACGTGGCAAGGCGGCTGGCAACTCAATGATTATGATGACGTGGCGCTGATGTGGCCACAATTTCGGTCTTCTCTCTTTCCCTCATTCTCTTCTCATTTTCGGCTTTGAGCCATTTTTTTTTTCTCCATTTTTGGTTCTGCCGAATTCAAGAGAGAAGCAAGAGAGTATTTTGTTACAAAATACAAAGTGCTAGCACACACTTGAGTCTTCCTAAGGTGATAGGGCAGTGAACACATGAGCTTGGAATCATTTTTGAAGCTTGAAGCTTGGAGCTTCAATAGAGGTCTTCAATGGCCGATTTTTGAGGAGCCAAACCAGTCAAAACCGAGCAGTCCACTGCCAAGGGGAGCTGCTGCCATGACTTTTGAGGGAGCTTGAAGGCTTATGTTCTTCACGTCGCAAGATCCGTTCATTGTGAGTATGTTCTCCTTTGTGTATTCATGCATTTTTGTGCTTAATTTGATGATTCTTGGGACCTAATTAGAAACCAACATCATTGAATATCAATATCATCATCGGAAACATCAGAGAGAGCATACAGTCCATGGTTTCAGTGGAGCTGTGAAACAAGTAAGAAATAGTCTGTGCACTACAACTAAAACCGAAAACGCACAGAGGATAACACATAGGTTTTGGTCACAAGGGAGACAAGTATTGGCTCTGTTGATACAAAATAGAGTTTCTGGGGGTTTTTTTTCTGTTGATATTCATCCCTGAGCCAAGATCGGACGTTGGGTGTTTTTTTAATCATGTCACTAGAGTTGTGGTCGGAGAGACAACGGTGATCAGAGATGATGTGTCAATTTTGCATAATATGAAATTATGGGGCACAGAGAAATTATCTGGTGATAGGCATCTGAAAATTGGAAATGGGGTGTTGTTGGGTGCAAGGACTTGCATTTTGGATATGTTGAATATGTCAGTTCTTTTTTGAAAACTCAGTATGTGGAAATCACTGAAACGATATAGTTCAGAAAACCCTATAATTTGTTTTTGATGTTCTCGAGTAAATAATTTTTGGGTGTGAATATACCAATCGGTTTTGTGCAAAATCGATTGAGACATTATTTTTCTGGGCTTGTTTTATCCTAGGGACGGTCTGGCTGACATATTGCTAGCATAAATTTTGGACAGAGCCGTGAAACGTCTTAAAGAGAGCGATCTAGTCCGCGACTCAAGCCAACTTCAATTTTATATTCCTGGTGAATGATAATATTTTTCTATTTGTGCAAATTATTCTAACAATTTTAAGACGTTATCGATCTGCCATATTTTGCTTATGTTATATTTGTTACTGTTCTTATGGTGCAATTATAAGTAAATTATGCATGACATGAATTTTAAGGGAATTGATAAGCTTGTGAGGAAGTTGGCTTTAATAGATTGTGTATCTTGAGTCTTGACAAATATCCATACTTCTTGAAATTGGTATATTCGATGTTTGCATCCTGCAGAGTGTTGTTTTGAATTGAGCTTTTACATGATAAATTTTACAGGGTTATTGGTTTAGATGTTCAACTATGTGGGATTGTATGTTTTTAATAAATTCTCTGTTGGTATGCTTATGATGTTCCTTATGTTCAGATAGTCAGCTCTTTGCTGCAGTTTTAGGAGAACATTCATGAAGTAAAAACTTTCATGTGCTAACAATCATGCTGATGTTTTAGAATTGATGTTTTTTAGTAAATATTTGGTGACTATGTTGCATGACTTACTTTATTTTGTCAACGTCTCTACAACATTTGAATATGTGAACTAGTTATTTGCATGGAAAACTAGGAAATATTCCAAACGTAGATATATGAAGCTAAATATAAAAGGTTTTGAAATTTAGATATGATGCATACACTTCATAATAAATTTCAAAAAATTAGTTCTTCCTATCACATGGGATGGGAAGTAAGCAGGTGATGGGTGCCGATGAGTGTCCTTTTGTTGCTCGATTGTGACATTAGCTTCTTCATGTGATAAGAGAGAGAACAAAAAATGAAAAAGATGGATTTGAATATGCATGTTCGGGTATGTAATATTAATAATATCATATATGCATAAATGATATTTGATTCAATATGAATGATCATGACCCTAGGAACAACAAAAATCGTAATCACCTAAAAATTAGAATAACTAGAACGAGCACTAACCTCCCTCAAGAAATAACAATAGTTAGTTCAAATGCTACAATTGTAGCAAACCAGGGCACCTTGCCCGGGACTGCCGGTTAAAGAGTTATGCTCCAAAAGTGAACCTTACCGAAGACCAACTTGTTACTACGATCTTTGAGATCAACATGTTTGGTGGATTCAAGGGATGATGGGTAGGCACTGTCGTATTCTGTCATGTCTGCTACGATTATGCTCGGTTCGAGTTCTATGTACAAGCTGTAAATAAGATAATGCGATGAGTGGTATCCCAAACCACTGGAACTGGTAAAGTGAAATTTAAATTTTATGAAATATGAAAGGTTTGAGAACCTAAAACTTTGGGTATAACATTAATAGTTAAACATATAAATTTTATGATTTATATGAACATATTGTTTCAATTGAAAAAAATCTTTTAATTAAGAAATAGTGGGGGCTCGACCTCCAATGATAAATTTGGAGATAGTGAGAGTTTTACCTCAAATGTTTTACTTATGGTTTTAAAGTGATTGAAATTGAAGCCTCTTAACTGTTCTATTTTATCCTAACACGTTAGTCGTCTATATATATATATAATATATATATATATATAAATATTTAAAACACGAATTCACCCACTCAAGTTCTCGTTGCATGGGTTACTTACCTGGCTTCACGAGCACTCCAGGTCCTAGTCAAGTCTGGCAAAATAAATGGCGAAACATTGTTAGAATCGTAAATTATGAAATTCTCGACTTAACTTTGACAAAGTGCTGGATCTTTCCGGGATGACCCAAACAAGTTTGATTTCAACACTTTCAGTTTCAGTAGTCTTAAAACATCATTATAAACTAATAAAAACAAACTATACTATTTCCAAAACAAAACGCATCGAATCATACATTTTATACCAATAACACATCAAACTTATCATTTCAATTCACACGCATTCATAAAAACACACTCAAACCATTTCCTACTCATCCATCAACAGAAAAAGAAAGTCAAACACAGATTCTATACAGCCAATCACATAGATATCCGAAACGAGGAACATGACACATTTTCTGTGATCGTAATCAAATACAGTATCAAAACAGAAACTTAACACGAATTTTATACTATCTATTTCATCCATAATAAAAAATATAACTTTTATTTCACATCAGGTCATTCCATATCATATATGTAAACGATATCGATATCAAATTTACTACGCGCATATCACATAACACATATAATTTATATGGCTAACACCATAGTATATATAGCCATCGCAATACTAAAAAGATTGGTGTCTAACCATAAACTTACATACGTATTCTTATAACGAACATACTCATTTATATCATCCAATACATCCATTGTCACAGCCAGAAGTGACCCATAATCATAGTGCTCTTATGATGTGGATAGTCTGAAATATGTCATCATTCAAAATAGAAGACGTAAAATAATCTTTTTCAAAAACCATTTCGAAAATACATTTGAAAAACTCTTTTACTGTAAACAAAATTAGTTTCAAAATCCATTATCGTAAAACCATATCGAGCATCCAACATAACTGAACTGTACGAAACATAAACAACGCCCAAGGCCAGACGCGCGCACCAGATCGGACAATGAACGAAACGATCCCCTGTCGACAAGGTAGTTGGTCAATCCATTTCTGATGGATGAGACCCTAAACAATCACCCCCTGTGGAAACATATGATGAGTCATAAATATATAAAAACATGCAACAAGCGTCGGGACAGAAATATATCATATCGTATAATATCATAAGCAATATCGAAATGCATCAAAATAAAAATGTAATTCTTTTGAAATCATTCTTCCCCCCAAAAACATAAATGTGTAAATCAAAAATAAATCTTTAATGTAAATTTTTCAAAAACATAATGATCGTCCACTGTGTAGTCGCGCGCATAGACTGGACAGTGTACGGACCATGTCGACAAGGTAGTGGGCCAGCCATTTTCTGATGGTCTAAACCCCATAACAAGCGTCCCGGTCAAGTCGGAATGAAATATATACAAGCACCATGGAGGGTCAAAAACATAAAATTATCAAGCACCGTGGTGGAAACAGATTTTCGAGCATCTCGACGAAAACAAGTTTTACAGTTTAAAAACACATCAAATCATTTTCGAGCATCGAGACGGAAACATAATACCAAGCACCCCGGCGGAAACATATCAATAAATCTTAAAACATGAAACGTTAATCAAGCTTCGAGGCGGAAACATCTGTTTATCTTTATATCAAAATCCAAACATCTGAAAACCTTCTTTCTTTCCTTTCCTTTTTCTTTTCAAAATACTTTTTATACCAAAATCAAATCAAGTTTTCAAACATGATTCAAAATATCAATTTACAATTCAGACTATCAACATCATAGAATAACTCATACCTCAAAATACATTAAATTCACATTACTTACTTATACATATACTTATATGAATCTCATACTTTTAACTTAGTATACCCTTACACATACATATATTCATAGTACACAAACATATATCAATAATCTGATACCACAAATGTAAACACCCCACCAGAGGCAGGATGCTATCGGCAGGAGACAGGATTGACCCATCTCCATAAGCCTCTGAATTTACTGAAAATTCGGCATGATGTATTCTAAAATGGACAATCTGGATCTCAATCCAACACCCAAACTAACCTAAAATGAACATCATATATCGAAATGGACCTCAGGTTCACACCGAAAAATCAAAATCACGCCTAAGTGCTATGTGCCCATATCATCTATCAACACTCAAGGGCTTAGTGCCCACAAAATCATCAACATCATCATTATCATCAGCAATCAAAATATTTACTTAATATATATATATATAAACCACGTGCTCAACACGACTAGAAAAACAATAACCAAAATATCCTAGACTTTTTAAACCTCTATAACTTCTCTCAGGACACTTGCGAGGGTGACTGCCGCTTGAGTGATCCGTGTCTCGAGCATGACTTTCAAAGCTGAAATAGTTGACCCATCTGGTAGCCAACCTGCAAAGCTGACAAACTGATTTGGAGTGAGTTATAAAAACTCAGTAAGTAACTATGCTACTATAAACAAACAAGTCAAACATATCAAACAGATTAACAGAATTATTAAATTGTTACAAGTCAGATTTTCCCAACTTTATACTTTTATTTATACTTTACCATGACAAATTTCCACATTTACATATCTACATAATAGCTAACATCCAAACCACACAAGGCATCGACCTGAACATCACAAACAAGTCGTTTTACATCGAATCCATTTCCATTATATGTGACATGGAGTCAGACTTATTATACTTAATTACGATAAAACATCTTTTGAAATATCATCAAATCGATGAAACAATCACACTTCTTTCAATTAAAATATACTTCTCTTATATATATGCAAATAACAATATCGTAATTCTTATACACATACGTACATACCATTACAACTCGGAAAACCACGCTTTATAACCTTTGATATATTATCAGTTTCAAATCATTCATTCATTTCACATAAGCATACATGACCCATACATAACACGAGTTCTATCATTCCCATACACTCAGAAACATTTACGAACATCAGCAACCAACCATAAAGCACACACAACAACCGATACATAAAAGATCACATCATTCAACAACACATACATACGGTTGGCTTACACCACAATGCTCATACGAGACTCATTACCTATTTTAGAATAGGTATGAGATGAATTCCATCTTAACAGATCCCTAACTAGCTCGACTACTATACTACAAGAATATTGACCAATTAAACATACACACATATCACAGAACAGAAACTCATTGCACAATCTTTCATACACAAGCACATCCATGACAACACTCTAAGCTATCCTTGAAACACTCACATAATACATATGTTCAAACATACGAATATACATATTATTACGAACGCCAATACCATAATTTTAACAATCCTTATATATTTCATTTATCAAACAAACATCCATAGTTTCCTATTTTCTATCTGGAAACCTTTGATACAAAATTTATTAATTACACATATCCATTTAAAAGCGTTTGGGTTATACTCATTCCTTATCCTGCTTAACCTCTTCAATCTCTATACAAATAAATCACATATATAAACAATAACTACTTATTCATATACCGTATTCATATATAACTAATGTCAAATCAGAAAATCATGGTTTGCCCCATTTTCTGATTCCATATAACAAACCAATACATACCTTATCATCAATGCATATACAAATAGATGTTCCATATACTTGTACATTTACTTATTCATTTACTTGAAATTTGTGAATTTATACTGGAGGTCTTACCGAGATTCCGAGGGCATATACAGACTCCAAACGATCCCAAGAACGTGCTAGAATCAACGTAATTCAGATCGGAGCTACTGTTCATCATTGGTCACTATTCATCTGAATCTTCCTTCCTCGTTTCGTGTGCAATCGGGCACAGATCGGAAAACTCATCACTGCCATCTTGTAGTACTCTCCGAGAGTTTCGATTTGGCTGGTGCCTCGGGCTTGAAATAGAGCGACGAGCTGGGATCGTGAAACCTATGTGCACGTATTTTTCTCTCCTTATCGTCATTTGACAATGACATGGGGGCTGCTGCCGGCCACCACAAGTTGGGGGGTGGCCGGTGCACCTCCCTGGCTGGTGTCGCGTAGGCCGGCAGTGGCCGAAAGGCCGTCAACGCGATGAGGGCAAAGCTAACGTCCAATTTAGGGACATGGGTCGAATTTGAGAGTTTGAGAAGTTATGCAATTTTGGAAATTCTTGGAAACTATGGGTATTTATAGAAAAGTTTTTGAAATTTACGTTCCAAGCCCCCGAAAATTGCAATTAGATCCATGTCACAACAGGGCTTTCTCAAAAATTTACATTGTTGAAGCCATTATGATAAAAATTTTGAAAAGTATTCAACATGAAAGTTGTTCGTCTCGAAAAACCCGAGTCTGATGGTTTAAGAATCAACTCAATCAGAGTTGGTTTGAAGGTTTTATAGTCGAAATAAGAAATTTTTATGCGTATAACGATAAAATAGAAATCGTGTAGCCGGTTCGCGAAACCACGCGTTTTCCAACGTGACAAAACTTTACTTAAAAATATTCCCACCTATTTTTCAACATATAAGGTCTTATTTCCGAATATCATTCAATTCCAAATTCTAAATTTCAATTCATAAATCTTCTAGGATCGTTCCGAAAAATATTCGGGATATTACAATTTCTAGATTTCTACGACACTTCTCAAGACTCTAGGGGGCTGACTGTAACTTGGGTGATCCGCATTCTCAAGCAAACTTTTTAACAGCTTGAATGACCGACCAATTTGATTGTCAACCTGCAAAACTAGCAAAATTTTGTGTGAGTTATAAAACTCAGTAAGTACTTAATACTCATACCATGAAGGACAAGAATAAATCTTAAAAATAGTATATATATATATATATGTTTGTCATAAAACCTTTAAATATTGTGTTTATATGAGTGGAAGCATATAATTATATAGTTATCGGAAAATGACACAGATATATAAATTTAGAACATCAAAAACGTACTTGAACTTATACTAAAAATCTTTCTAACTTTGTACTATTCTTTTACACCCTTTTATATACAAAATCCTCGGAAAATACTCACATATATTGATCTAGAAACTGAATTCATAAGGCATACATAACACAAATTCGAAAATTTAAAAAAACTGTAATCGAGAACTATAATATCAAAATCATTTGGATTTTGAAGTTAAACTCTTTTATAATATATCAGAAAATGAAACATATTTGAAATATCATCAAATTGGAAAGTTTAAAATTTTCTTTAATAATAATTCAAGTATTAATCTTTATATGGAAAACTTTTCGAAATTTAAAATCCAAGTAACATATAATTACATATACGAATTCAGAGACACGGCTAGTACAGAACCTCAAATCCTCTACATAATAATCATACACATACAACTTCAGAAATCTTATTTGTACTCATACAAATATGGAAAACTTTCAAACATCACAGTGTTCATATATACCTTCCACGTACAAACCTTCGAGAAATGCATACATGTACAAATCTAAGATCTTAACTCAGTTTAGATCTTTAAAACATTATATTAATCGACAACAAAGACATATATAACTTTTAGAGATCAAAAGTCATCAAATAACGAGATTGAAAGTCATAATGTTCAAAGAATACAAGACTAAGTCATAAACAAACATATGTACTGGTTTATATACAATGCTCGTACGGAACTCACTATCTATTTTAAAATAGGTATGAGATGAACGGTGTCCGAACGAAATTCCCCCCAGTATCTCTATAATGAATGCGTACCAATAACAAATACTTATACTTATTTTATCCCACTCATCATCATAATATATCCAGTTATTGAGAAATTATAAATCAATTCAAATATGTAATAAATATATCACAAGCTATTTCAGAACTATAATAAAATTAGGCTATTAAACAAAATATAAAAAACAGATTTTGGTAATTACTATCACTTATCAAAATTAGGAAATATTGAAAATAAAATCAGAATAGAACCATCATTATAACTTTAGAACGTTGTTTTCAAAATACTTCATTAGCTAACATTGACAGAAATCAAAATCATTGATAAAATCAAATCCATACATTTCATTAGATAACATTGACAAAAATCAAAATCATAATCATTTCATCAAATAACATCAATAAAATCAGAATACAAAACATTTCATCAAATAACATCAACAGATTTCAGAATTAAATAATTTCATCAAATAACTTCGACAAAAATCAGAATCCAAATCATAACATTAGATAATATCGTCAGGTCCAAATTATTTCATGTAAGGATGTTGTATGTGCGCACAACATCAGATTATGTCTATATATATATATATATATATATATATATATATATATGCATATGTGTTAGGGTTGGTGCTCAGAGTGCCAATCCGGATCGTATTTATGTCCAATTCATAAATACGAATAATTCTTTTTTCCATAATATTACTTATTTAATGGTATCACCTCTTGTCTTTTATATACATATTCAATCTAATTATGATTAGATTGAAACTGAATCTGATTTAGGGATACGTGGTATATTAGACAAAGATCCTAGGATTTTACAACGTATTGCGCAGTTACAACGTAGTTTGTAATTGACATTGGGAAGCATCATTATAAGTTGTATATTCTTAAATAAAGTTCCTGGTCAAGATTTACTAACACGGGCCGGTTAGCAAAATCCACTGAGACCAGTACATGTCGTATATCGTGACTTGGTCCGATGGTTTATCCCAATGAACCATGAGTCTTGGGAGACTCGTATAGACATGTAGGTGTTTATTTGATAAACACAGAACAGACTCACTGAAGATTTCCTAATAGATGGTACACCAACGTCAATAGGAATCTTCTCGCGTTGAGCGAGCATAGTGGTCCTTCGACTTGAGATACCACTGTGGATATATGAGTTATCCTCCACACTTGATGGCAGTCACGTCACTCATCTTTTTAGATCAGACCTCCGCCTGTTCGTTGGGTGTGGACTGATGCTCATGATATCCTATGCGTATTAAGATAGAATCCATTAGTGCTATGTACAGGGCATATGCATCCTACACGTGTTTGCGGTCTAGTAAATCTATGGCCATGGTATAACTTCGAAAATCAGTTCCGAGTGTTATTTAGAGATCATAAATTTGAAAAAGTCGACTATATTTGATATCGATTTCAGAAGTTAGTATTGAAACATAGATATAACATTGTTCATAGCTTACTACGATCAAGTTTTGAACTTGATTAAGCTTTTTTATGAATTGTTCATAAAATGTACAAATTGTTTGCGCAGCAAAAGCAAAGTGAGATTGATAAAGGTTGACCTTTATAGTATGACAATGAGAAAAGTTATACTCAGTGATCTATTATAGATTCTGAGAATCTAAAGTCGCACTAATTGAACAATTAAAGATTTGTTGGTTAATGTTGATATTAAACTATGTATTTTGGCTAAAGAATGCAAAGTGGCATTCCTGAATGTTTTCTTCGAATGAGAAATATGTTGTGGTTTCTTTGTTTGAAGAGTTCATTCTAGAATGGCCCTAGAGTTTGTATTCTGCTAAGATCACAGTTTAATATACCAGCTTATAGAGCCCATTGTAGACTCATGTGAGCTTTCCGAAAATCTGTGTTCTCTAATTTTGATACAGTCAGATTGTCTGATTTTATCAAAGCATAGACAATACATATTAGATAGTAGGGTCAGTGGGAGCGTACAAATTTCTTTCTAGTATTATATATCCTAAAGACATTATCATTATTATGTAATAATGAAATGTTTGTGAGGTAAAAGCTTTACCTAAGTCTTATTTTCTCCGTGAAAGTAGTGGGAGTTGTCTCTGATATATTTGATATAAAACAAGAGACTTGTGAGAAATTTCCATTAGTCGTGCATTAGATATGATCTAATAAAGGACACATCAAAACTATCTGTATGACAATTAGTATAACTGTTTGACAGTTAGTGTGTCTCTTATGTATAATATTTATCTTTCGTAAAGGATGATTCCTTTGACGAAAGAGAATTGATTAGAATGTCTAGTCAATCTGATGCTTCATATGATGATAGCATAATGAATACTATATAATGTGCGATTAAAGATATCAATTTAATTGTAATTGTTACGAGTTATTTTGATATGTTGTAGACCATAAGATGGATCTTGAAACATGTTCTTTGTGATCTTTGAGATATTGAGAACAAGTTTCTTAGTCATGGAGAATATAATCCGCAACTATTACGGTCAGATTATTTTTGAGTCTAATTATGACATTAGATAGTCTATGTCATATAAAGTCAAAAAAGATACAGTGGGAGTGTCACCGTTAATTCTACTAAATTAGTAGAATTAGTTATAACTTGTGAAGTATTGACTTATGAAGTTAGAAAGTGACCTTATAGATTAGAAGTTTGATATTAATATTGTGTTTGCGGTTGTCTGCAAAGTATTTGGATTTGATCCTTAAATACATAGACAACTTAGTAGCTATAACACAATATTGATATAGCGTCTGAATCATATTGACGTAGAACTTGGGTTCTACAAAATATGAATGATGATTACTAAGGAAAATAATTGGGTTTGTTGGACAGACTCAATTTATTAATAGCGGGCTTACTTGTTGTTGCTTACCTCTTGAGTGCTAGGTGATCTCTCGAGGGCCATGAGTATGTGATACACATTGAGATACGTATATGATACCGTGGATAGGCACTAGAGCAAGTGAGAGAAATTGTTAGAGTTTGTGCTCAGAGTGCCAATCTGGATCGTATTTATGTCCGATTAATAAATACGAACAATTCATTTTTTCCATAATATTACTTATTTAAAGGTTGCACCTCTTGTCTTTTATATACAGATTCGATCTAACTACAATTAGATATCTAATTATGATTAGATTGAAACTGAATCTGATTTAGTGATATGTGTATATTAGACAAAGACCCTAGGATTTACAACGTAGTGTGCAGTTACAACGTAGTTTGTAATTGACATTGGGAAGCATCAATATAAGTTGTATATCCTTAAATAAATTTCATGGTCAAGATTTACTAACACGGGTCGGTTAGCAAAATCCGCTGAGACCAGTACATGTCGTATATCATGACTTGGTTCGATAGTTTATCCCAATAAACCATGAGTCTCGGGAGACTCGTATAGACATGTAGGTGTTTATTTGATAAATACTAAACGACTCACTGAAGATTTCCTAATAGATGGTACACCAACATCAATAGGAATATTCTCGAGTTGAGCGAGCATAGTGGTCCTTCGACTTGAGATACCACTGTGGATATATGAGTTATCCTCCACACTTTGATGGCAGTCACATCACCGATCTTTTTAAATCAGACCTCTGCATGTTCGTTGGGTGTGGACTGATGCTCATGATATCCTTTGCGTATCAAGATAGAATCTGTCAGTCCTTTGTACAAGGCATAGGCATCCTACACGTGTTTACAATCTAGTAAATCCATGGCTGTGGTATAACTTCGAAAATCAGTTCTGAGTGTTATTTAGAGAACGTAAATTTGAAAAAGTCGACTATATTATACCGAAAGGATTTGACGTTCTTATCTATATCCCAGGTATAATATGGATAGCCTGTGACAGATGGATTATACGTATGCAATGACCTCGACTTGCATAGTTTAACGAGATTATCTGTGGTCGTCATAATTCATGAGTGGGTGAATTATGGACACGAAATTGGATTTCGTGATAGATAAACCTAAACTTATAGAGTCCCACAATATGAAGTGTACTCGTTGAGAACTTGGGCAACGCGTTATGAATAATACAAATTATTCATAATACTTCATCGGATTAAATGAGTTAATTCGAATCGTTTAAACGGTTAAACGAAAATACATGCATATGGGCATTTTTGGTCGATCGTAATTATTGTGTATTTGTATTTGATACATAATTTGATTAGATACACATTAATTAATTGTCAAATTAGATTTTGACACATGCCTTAATATATGTATTTGTTATTTAATGTAAATAAAATACATATATTATAATAATGATATTAATTAATTATTTAGATATTTAAATGTTAAATATTTGAATAGTTAAATAATATCCATATTACATAAATGTTATGCAATATGTCTAATTATTATTGATACATGTGGCATGTTTTTATTAAGCTAAGTGTGCAAATTTGATTTGTCAAAACTTAGAGCTTATCTTTACTTGTTTTTTATTTAATGAAATTAAAAAGCAAAAATGACAAATTTGCCCTTCACAAGGTCGGCAAAGTGAATTTTTTAAAGAAATTTTTTTCTTTTTTGCTTCCAATGGAAGCTTGGCCGAATACTCATCAGCTCCAAATACTCTCAAATTGTTCTTGATGATTCAAGGAAGAAAATGAAGAAAAATCAAGAAAAAGCTTTATGATAATAAGAGATTAAAGGTAATCTTCAATCCCCTTAAGCTTGGAAAGCATGTTTCATGTTCTTGATTATCTAGATTGATTCTAGGGTTTCTTCTTTTCTATAAATTTGGGGCTTTTGGTTGTGGAGGATTGATTTGGAGGCCTATTGCATGTGTGAAGTTAAATTGAATGATATTAGTGTAATATTGATTCAATTTTATCATTTGATGATATGTTTCCATTCTAGAGTATTATGATCACTCTTGTAATGCCTAGAATTGTTCTAGGGTGGTTCATTTTTGGTGACTTGGTTGGTGTTAAGATTAATTAGATTAATGTTGAAAAAGTTGGATTAAAACATGAAAAATTTACATTCTTAGTTTCTGGATCAGATCTGGAAAATATGGGTTTATATTGATGAAATTTATGTCATATAAATGTATTGGATGTGTTTTGGGTGTTGGAACAATTGTCGGAAATTATTTCGGAATTGAAATAAGCGAAAACTGTGAAAAACGACGTTACCGGGTGACTTTTGAGCCAACCGGGTGACGGCTTCCTAAACAGTGAATTTGTCACTGTTCGGGAAGCCCATGAACTGCCCTAATACTATTGGGGCTGACCTGGGCAGCCCTCATGTGTATTGGGTAGTCGATTTGGTCAAAAACGCGTTTTATGCCATTTTGCGGAAAAACATTTTCGTAAAAATTTCGCAACGTTTCTTAGTTATTTATGTCATTATTTGATATCGAATAAATATGTTTAGGTGAAATATAAATAAATTATTTATATTAGATATTGAATATTTATTTGGTAATTTAAAAATTTTAAATTATGATTTCGCCTGAACATCGCTTCCACCGCGCCCGTGCCCAAAACCCCAATAATATGTACGTATATGCACATTAGGTTCGGGAACCAACTCAACCGGACGGGCCCAAAGAGAATCCCCACCATAGTGTATATGTAGGAAAGAGAATACATGTGGTGTATATGCAATACATCAAGTATTAAATGCAAGGCAGAACATAATGATTCATCCAATTAGATACATAAAGCATATCAATACACTCAGGAACCATTATCAAAATTTCAAGAACTAGACAAGTCATTTACATATTCATATAACCAATCATGCACATATAACATATATGTTGAGGTTACTCACTACGGAAGCGGGATTTTAGGAGAAATTTATTTTTAAATATTTTAAAAAAAAATTCCGAATAAATTATCTGGTATCATATGCCTCTAATTCATTTGTATTTCATCTAAACATATTATTCATTATCAAGTAACGATAATATAAAATACAAAAATGATTATGAAAATATTTTTCGAAAAAATACTATGAAAATGAGTAACCAGTCAATCGAGTACCGATCTGAGCTGACCCGGTCACTTGAATAGTAACCAGTCAGCCCATGACCTGACCAAACAGTGAGTAGACTGTTTGGATAAGTTTTTCACGATAACACCGTTTTTCATGTAATTTCACTGTTTTCATGTATTCTCCTTGAAATAATTTTTGGAAATTATTTTAACACCCAATATATATACAAACACATCCAAATATCATATTATTAGCCTTAAATGAATTAATTTCACATTTAAACTAATTTATAAAATTAATTCAAATTTTCGTATAATTTCTAATTTCTCACCAAATTAATCAAATTAATTTACACCAAATTAGAGTCAACATAATAGAAATACCTATGAACAATTCTAAGGATAAGAAGAGTGGTTATTACACTCTACAATGGCAAATCATAATTTTGAATTAAGTCAACTATTAATTCAAAAACAACACATGTTTAAATTTTAAGATTCAACATAGTCTAAATAAATTTTAAGCACCAAATAAAATTAGGAAACATATAACATATATATCAAATATATATTAACATGCATAAGAAAATTAATTTCTCCAATTAAAAACAAAGATTATACCTGTTGTAAATTCTTCAAATCTTCAAATGTTATAGTTTGGATGGAGGAGAGACATGTCCCTTGGATGGTACCACATAGGGACATGTCCTCCAATTGAGTGTAACATGGTTGTTTACTCCAAGGGATGCATAGAAGGGGTATAACCCTTTGGAGGGTTGCACCCCAACCCAAAGGGTGCCCTTGAGGAACCCTTTCATGCCTTTATAAGGAGGCATCCATGTTCATTCAAAGATAAGAAATCAATCCTAATTCATCCAAAATAAAAAAGAGTCTCATAATTTCATTTTTGAGTCGAGAAAGTGTTCCTCCATTTTCCATGTTCGAGATCTTGTTAAGGAGTGCCCCTTGAACAAGAGGAATCCGGGTTATCCTAGGAGAACATTAGCCACAAAATTCGTAGAGCACCAAGACGGGGCTGATAAGTTCTTAAGGACAGAGATATTTCTCGACCTGGACCACTGTATTCGTCATTTACAAGGTTTTTCTTGTTCTCAAAACTTTAGGGTTTATGCATGTTAGTGTAGATCTACTTTTATGTTCTGGAGTTGATTGTTTATTGCATGTTTGTTTTCTGTTTAATGACACTAAACTACCAAGAATCTTAAGAACTTATCATATTAGTGTTGTTAGATAGTAATTCGTATGCTTAGAAAAGAAAATTTTCTGGAAAAATAAAGTCTGTGCATGAAAAATACGTATGGCGTTCGAACGCCCAACGAATGCAAAGGCAAAAATCTGAATTTTCGTAAGAACGTTCGAACGCGTCTTCAAACGCAACTCAAACGCAAGCCTTCTACCTAAGAACGTTCGAACACGTATTCAAACGCAAATCGAACGCAAGCCATCTGACTTAAAATGTTCGAACGCGTCTTAAACACAACACGAACGTAAACCCTCTGGAATATTCCGTTCGAACGCGTTCTCAAACGCTCCACGAACGTGGACTCTCTGGAATACTTCGTTCGAACGCGTTCTCGAATGTAACTTGAACGTACAAACACTGGACAGTCTCATTTGAATGTAGATACGAATGCGACACTAACGAACTAAGTCCTGGAATTGTGTCTAAATTGAAAAGACTTAGATTAATTTAATTAATCATAATATTAACTTAGTAAATCATATACTGAATCACAATAATCTTGGTAGTATAGATTTAAGTTATTATTAGGGTGTTCAATTATCACAAACATACACATAGTGATAAAGTTAAAAATTAATTATGTGTTGCATACTTGGTTGAGAATTGAAAGTGTAATCTTACAAAAGTAATTCCATACAATCTTGATTGACACATACACATATCGAATATTGTATTGTAAAATTAAAAGTGTAATACTAAGTTTTGAATTGCTAAGAAATTCTATTGAGGAAGTGTTTAAAGGATATTCTGTCAAAAAAGCGATAAGAGCCTAAGTGGTCAGAGATTTAAGTGGTTACTCCGGACCCTCCTCGTCCTCTGGGAATATTCCTTTATTTACTTGTCATAAGAAAAATTAGTCGGAAATTTAAGGACTTGTGTTTATTGGTACTACTGTCCAATATAACAATATGTGGATACTTGGTATATCACTTGAACAAGATCATTTATTGATCGTTGTGCAATTATCTTTTATAGACTTATTGACCCCTATAGATTTTCCAGTTACACATGGCTAGCGGAAACATTACAGTACCGTTCTCTCATGGAGAAAAACCGAAAACGTTTGGTGGGGCAAACATTAAACAATGGCAGAGCAAAATATTGTTCTACCTGACAACTCTGTAGTTGGCTAAATACCTCAAAGATCATCCGGATCTTGTGAAGGGTGAATCGGAAATAGCCAAGCAACTGCGGGAAGATACATGGTCGTCTAGTGACTTCTTGTGTAAGAACTACCTTTTGGGTGGACTTGACAATACCATGTACAATGTGTACCAAGGCATGGTTTCTGCGAAGATTCTCTGGGAATCTCTCGAAAAAAAATATAAAACCGAGGATGTCGGACAAAAGCAATTTTTCATGGGTAGGTTCCTGGACTACAAGATGGTAGATTCAAGAACTGTAATGTCTTAGTTGGGTGAACTGCAACTGATCATTCATGAAATATTGGATGAAGGTATGAAACTCTGTGAGACATTTCAGGTTGCCGCTATTATTGAAAAGTTGCCTCCATCATGGAAGGACTTCAAGAGCTATCTGAAACACAAAAAGAAGCAGATGAGCCTTGAAGACCTAGGAGTTCGATTGAGGATCGAATAGGACAACAGAAAGTCTGAAAAGGCCAGCTACTAGACTATGGAGTCTAAGGCCAACATCGTCGAGGATAGAAAAGGTAGCAAAATGAGAAAGAAAAGTGGAGCTGATTCTTCCTAAGAAAACAATAAGTTCAAAGGGAAGTGCTTCAACTGTGGAAAAAGCGATCATATTGCAAAGGACTGCAGAAACAAGAAGTCTCAGGACAAGGGCAAGAAAAAGAAAAATGAGGCCCATGTCGCTGAAGATGAGCAGTTAACTGATGAGATCTCAGAGATGAACCTCTCAGCAGTGGTAACTAAAGCCAACTTGGTTGGGAATACGAGATAATGATGGGTAGACACTGGGGCTACTCGTCATATCTGTGTTGATAGCAATATGTTTTTCTCGTATCAGAAGGTCGATAATGGTGATCATCTGACTATGGGAAACGCATCTACCTCTAGAGTGGTTGGACAAGGCATAGTGGTTCTGAAGATGACATCCGGAACAGAGCTTACATTGAAGAATGTTTTGCATGTTCCAAATATTCGAAAGAACTTGGTCTCGGGTTCTCTCCTTAGCAAGAATGACTTTAAGCTTGTATTTATTTCTGAAAAGTTTGTATTGACCAAAAATGATGTCTATGTAGGAAAATGATACCTCATTGAGGGCCTTTTCAAATTCAATGTAATGACTGTCAATCGACACAGTGCTAGTAATAATAAAGCTACAACGGGATTGCTTAGCGTAAGAAAAATAATTTCTCCAATTAAAAACAAAGCTTATACCTGTTGTAAATTCTTCAAATCTTCAAATGTTATAGTTTGGATGGAGGAGGGACATGTCCCTTGGATGGTACCCCATAGGGACATGTCCTCCAATTGAGTGTAACATGATTTTATGCTCTAAGGGATGTATAGGAGGGGTATAACCCTTTGGAGGGTTGCACCCCAACCCAAAGGGTGCCCTTGAGGAACCCTTTCATGCCTTTATAAGGAGGCATCCATGTTCATTCAAAGATAAGAAATCAATCCTAATTCATCCAAAATAAAAAAGAGTCTCATAATTTCATTTTTGAGTCGAGAGAGTGTTCCTCCATTTTCCATGTTCGAGATCTTGTTAAGGAGTGCCCCTTGAACAATAGGAATCCGGGTTATCCTGGGAGAACATTAGCCACAAAATCCTAGTAGAGCACCAAGACGGGGCTGATAAGTTCTTAAGGACAAAGATATTTCTCGACTTGGACCACTGTATTCATCATTTACAAGGTTTTTCCTCAAAACTTTAGGGTTTATGCATGTTAGTGTAGATCTACTTTTATGTTCTGGATTTGATTGTTTATTGCATGTTTGTTTTCTGTTTAATGACACTAAACCACCAACAATACATTAATCCAATCAAGATGATATCCTTGCATCTAATTTGAAATTTCCAAATTTTCTCCTTTTGGTATTCAAATTTGTGCAAACCTAAACCTAATAATTTTATCAACACAATAGAAACCAAAACAAAAATGAAAAACAATTCTTCATTTATATTTTCCTTGGAAGAATTCTTGAAGGCTTTTTTTACAACCAAGTATATGGTCAAGAATGTTACATATTTTAATCTTATCAAAAGTTATTAATTTATTTATTTATTTTAATGGAATCCATGTGTATAAACCATATGGTTTAGACAATTAAAATTGACCAACTACATAGAATATGCTTATAATATTTTATTTCTAGAAATCAAATTTAATTAATAATTAATTAATTTTGATTAATCCATAAATAATAAATATAATGACATGGAAAAAATATTTCAAGAATATTACATCTTAATATAATTAGTAATTAATTAACATTTAATTAATTATATTTAAGATACATATTAATTTCCATTTAGCCATCAATGTGTAACTAATTAAAATAATATATCGTATACATATACACATTAATTTTTACACGCGTGTGTAAATTATGAATAATTTGATTTATCTATAATTTATTGGTCAAGTGCTCAACGAGTACACTTCATGTTATGAGGCTCTGTAGATTCAAGTTTATCTGTCACATAAATCATTTCCGTGTACGTAATTTTCCCACTCATAAATTACGACGACCACTGATAATTGTGTTGAATCATACAAGTCGAGATCATTACATATATACAATCTCCTATTATAGGCTATCCGAATTGTACCAGAGATGTAGAAAATACATCAAACCTCTGCTATGTACAATTCATATATATCATGACATATATGTAATTCTCTAGATTAATACGCGAAACTCATTTTCGTAGTATATCTTGGCCAATGATTTAAAGAATCAAAGAATAGATACCTAAATCTCATACATGGGACTGATAGATCATCTCTAGATACATCACATGATATCATTAGTATCAATCCACATCCAAATGGAAAGACATATGTCTGATCTTAAAAAGATCGTTGACAGACCGTCATCAAAGTGTGGATGATAACTTATATATTCACAATGGTATCTCAAATTGAAGGAGCTAGCTAATATGCTACTCAACTCGAGAAGATTTATATTGACGTTGGTATACCATTTATTAGGAATTTTCCAGTGAGTATAATATTTATCCAATAAATATCTACATATCTATATGAGTCTCCCTAAGACTCATGGTTCATTGAGATAAACCATTGGAACTATTCCAATTTATGACATATACCAGTCTCGTAGGTTTAATAACCGACCAGGTATGTAAACCTTGACCAGAAACAATTTTAAGAATAAATTATGTTATGATGTTTCTCGGTGTCTGCTGCGACGCTTTTACAACTATATTACAACAACTCATTCTATGGATAATTTACGTCTTTACCATAAGATTAAAGATTATATTGATGAGACTACTAAAGATTATTCATAGTAAAATATAAATGTACAAAGTATTTATGATAAATACATCCAAAAATTAGCACATATAGCACCAAATCTAACATTTTCTCTCACTTGCTCTAGTTCCAATTTTGATGGTCATACCCATTGCCTCCACATGTCTATCTATAGTCTCGGAGGTAAGACCTTCGTAAGTGGGTCTACTATATTATCCTCTCCGTGTATCTTGCATACGACAACGTCCCATCGAACAATAATCTCACGAATAATGTGGTACTTTCCTTCCACATGCTTTGACTTTTGATGCACTCTCGGTTCATTTGCTTGTGCGACAACACCATTATTATCACAAAACAACGAGATCGAATCCTCAATGCTTGGGATAACTCCCAACTCTGTTATATGGGGCATGTGCCAGAGCTTCTTGTTCAACTATTAAAAAGCTCTCCAAACTCAGACCGAGTCATCAGGTCATCGGTTCACAGATGAACCAGCCGTTTCGGCGGGTCTAGGAACGGATTTAAGATAGAGAGGATTAAAAGTCTAAATTGAACCAACATACAGATCGAGTGTTGGATTTATCTGCTGGCTCATCCAATTTGTTAATCATTAGTTGAGTCTAAGGTTGGGCTTAATTAAAAAAAGCCATTTATTTTTGCATTATTATTATTATTTTTTTAAATAACAATCCCAAAATTTAAACAACTAAAAAAAAATGCAAAAATGAATTCTCACACCTAAGAACAAAATATGGGTTAATATAACTTGAGCCCCGGTAGCCCGAAAAGAATTCATCACATTTGAAAGTGATTGTTTTTCAATAATCTGCTTTAACTTTTAACTATTATGAAGCTGAATAGAAAAGTAAGTTTCTATTTCACTTTTATTTATTTAATTATTTTTGAAAACGTATTCACTTTTATTAGTTTATCAAAAATACCCATAGTTATAAACAAGTGCAACAAAACTAAAAGACACTTGAGTGCCGTGGGCCTGAATTGGCTCGCCACTTTCTAAAGTGGCTGCTGTTTACACAAATATTCCTTCATCACGAAAAAAGTCACAAGGAAAGTGATATCACATTATTTATGTAACTACCTAATAATATTTTGATACAGGTGCTAAATAGTAAAAATTAACTAAATAATTAATAATTTTATTTAACACAATTCATATATGTTATATAATTATTCATTAATAGTATCAAGTTACCCATATAACAATATTATTATAGAATTCCTTTATCTAGACTTTTGCTTTTATTAAAGTGAACTTCATCATTGCATCAATATCACAAATGTGTTACATGATTATACAAATAGTACAAGCATTTTTCCCCCCTCAGATCTCATCATCCAAGCCACCTATAGCAAATTGTTTAGCCATGGCTATCAATAATGTCTCATTGACCTTATCTTTACTTTCATCTCTGCTTCTGATTCTTCAAGCCATATCAATTCCAAGTACTATTTACGCATTCCCAATAAGAGAAGCAATAAAAAGCCGTGTGGAAAACAATTTCACATAATATCAAACAAACATCTAATAGATCATGGCTTTTTAATCTAAAAAATGTCCTCCCACTATTTAATGTAAATTCGTAATCCTCAAACATAATACAAAAACTTCAATAATTAAATTAAATTTCATAGTGGGAAGTGAAACCCATGAATATGTTTCGGCCCATAACTTTGGCACGTTCTCGCCTACGTATATTCATTAGGTAGACAATCCATTATCGCTCACACACCTATGATTCCTGGGTTTCGGTCCTGATCGTTTCTCATTGTGACAGTTTTACCGTTGACAATGAAGCGTATCAAGGCTTTAATTGTCAATGATAAATTCAAGATACTGATGTAATCCTGACAGATTTGGCACGTTCAGGATTTCCACTTTCACTTGAATTTATCACATATAACAAATATGTTCTACCGGCACTAACAAAATTTCCATAAACTATATCGTCACAGCTTTGGCATGATAACGATATAGCCACAAAAATTTATTTGCATTAGTATTGACAAGACGGATCAAGGAATGAGTGTTCCCTCACATACGTCACTATTCAAGCCTTATCAATTAGGAATTTTCTGATAATTATCAAACAATTCCAATTAATCAAATTAATTTAACATGCATGTGCAAACAATAAAATTGGATTAAATATCACATATCGAGTATGAAATATGTAATGGATGTAGGATCATACCTACTCTTATACCATTTTTGTTAGGGCTTTCGCTACGGAATGGCTGCTTAGGCGAAATCATAATTTATAAAAATTTTAATTTTTCGAATAAATTATTCGTCATTGTATACTAATAATTTATTCATATTTCACTTAAACATATTTTTCATTATCGAATAACAACATAATAAATTACGAAAATACAATGAAAATTTTACGAAAATGATTTTTCGTAAAATCACACAAAATGCGTCACCGACCAAATGGATCACCCGGGACCCGAGTGAGACTGCCCCGGTCACTCCAACAATGTCTGGTCAGTTCATGGGCTGAGTAGTTCATTGATTGGTCAGCTCTTCCTGGTAATACCGTTTTTCACCCGATAATGTTATTTTTCATTATTTTCGCGTATTTTCGCTCATGAATAATTTCCGAAAATTATTTCAACACCCAATATACATCCAAACATCTTAGTTTTACTTAATCCAACATCAATCAAAGCCACCACACATAAAAACACCCATGAACAATTCTAGGTAGTGGTAATCACACTCTAAAATGACAGATCATCATATGATAATATCAAGCTAATATTACTCAATATAACTTTAAACAGGCATTCAATTCCCAAATCATGCATCCAAATTACAAAATCCCAATTCAAGAGAGAAAAAGAATCTCTACATCACATGTATTCAACAAGAACAACAAAATAATTTTCCAAATCAAAGAGTAAATAAAAGATTACTTTTAATCTTCCAAATCTCCTTTAATTTTGTTCTTGTTGGAATTTTTTCTCTCTTATCACTTTAGGTGTGTTTAGGAAGCCTTTTGGAGACTAAATTAACTCTCTCAAATGAAAAAATCAAGTCTTTATATAGTATGGCTTGGCCAAAACATTAGGGGCAAAACGGTTATTTTTTATTTCAATTTTATCAAAAAAAAAAATTGGTTAATAAGCCTAACACATGGCTTATTTAATTATCATATATTACATTAAATATATAATAATAATTAATAGTCTTTACACTTCTTGTCAGTTCATGGACTGACCAAATAGTGAGCAGTTCACTCTTTGGTCAGCTGAAGCCCGGTAATATCATTTTTCACCCGATAACGCCATTTTTCACCATTTTAACATATTTTCGCTCAGGAAATTATTTCAACATTCAATCTATCCAATTCAGATTTAATATATTCACAATTAATTTAATTTATTTATAAATCTAATTTTCCATCAAATTAATCCAACACCAGACAAAGCCACCACCCATGAAGCACCCAAGAAAAATTCTATGTATTACAAGAGTGGTCATAACATTCTAAAATGACAATAAATCATCATATGATAATATTGAGCTAATATTACACTAATATCACTCAATATAACTTAACACATGCATCTAGTTCCCAAATCAAGCATCCAAATCACAAAATGGTAAATTCAAGAGAGAGAAAGATTATCTACATCACATGTATTCAACAAGAACAACAAAATAATTTTTCAAATAAAAAAAAAATAAAAGATTACATTTAATCTTCAAAATCTGATTTAATTTTGTTATTGTTGGAATTTTTTTCTCTTTAATCACTTTAGGTGTGTTTATGAAGCCTTTTGGAGACTAGGATTTCTAACTTTCTCAAATGAAAAAATCAAGCATTCATATAGTAGGGCTTGGCTGAAACATTATGGGCAAAAATATCATTTTTTTTTTATTTCAATGTTTATCAATTAAAAAACTTGGTTAATAAGCCTAAAACATGGCTTATTTAATTACCATATATTATATTTAATATATAACAATAATGAATAGCTTTTACACTTTTAAAGATTATGCAAATAATAATTCAATTCATTAAATGAATTAATTATTACATACTTTACAAGTGTCAAGCTACCATTTGCTCATTAATATGTATCTAATCTAATTATATATCAAATACAAATACACAATAAAAATAATAAAAATACCCCGACATGTGTATTTTCATTTAATGATTAAACGATTCGAATTAACTCGTTTAATGTGATAAAATATTATGAATAATCTGTATTATTCATAACACGTTGCCCAAGTGCTTAACGAGTACACTTCATATTGTGGGACTTTCTAAGTTCGGGTGTATCCGTCACGAAATCCAATTTCGTGTCCATAATTCACCCACTCATGAATTATGACGACCACAGATAATCTCGTTGAACTATACAAGTCGAGGTCTCTACATACGTATAATCCATCAATTACATGTTATCATATTAGACCAGTGACATAGATATGAACTTCAAATCCCTAAGGTATAATATTGTCAACTTATAAATTCGCGATTTCTAAATAAAACTAGAAATTCATTTCCACAATGTACCACTACCATGAATTTAGCTGATCATAAACACGTCAAGGATACATATGCCCTGTACACGGGACAGACGGATCTTGTTTTGACACTCACTTGATATCCTGAGCATCGGTCCATATCCAACGAATAGGCGGAGGCCTGACCTAAAAAGATCGTTGATGTGACTGTCATCAAAGTGTGAAGGATAATTCATATATCCACGTGATATCTCAAGTTAAATGACCACTATGCTACTCGATTCGAGAAGATTCCTATTGATGTTGATGTACTATCTATTAGAAATTTTTGGTGAGTCATTTCTTGTTCATGTAATATGAACATCTACATGTCTATATGAGTCTCATGAGACTCATTGTTCATTAAGTAAAACCATTGAAATTTTAAATTCCAATATACAACATGTATCAATCTTTCTGTATTCAGCTTGCATGTTGCATAATGTTACATATCAAAAAATACATGCCAACTTACTTGCATAATTGTCATTAATAAATCCATATTAAGTTTACATCTAAACTAAGAACAGCCCCAATGGCACGCTATATCGAGCACCATTGGGGGGTTTGGCGCATGGTTACTTTGCATCCATGAGCCAAAATGAGATTGGCACGTCACTGTTCATTGCGTCAAAAAATTATTATTATTTTTTAAAATTTTCTAAATTAATTTTAATCCCTAATAGTTTTAAGTTGTATCATTTGTACCCTTATATAATTATATTTTGACCCAATAAATAAACTTTTTGCTATTTATATCTCACATGTTATTTTAATAATAAGTTTTATTTTATTTTTATTATAAATAATTAATAAAAAAAATAATAATCAATTTTATTAATTAATAATCAATTTTATTAATTAATAAAATTATTTTTTATAATACATTTAATTTATTAATTCATCTTTAAAAATTAATACGAAATAATCAAAAATTGAAATGCGAATATTATGTTAGTTAAGGGGTGAAATGTTAATTTTTGAGAAATATTTAAAATGGAATATTCTTAGAAATATTTTTTTAGAGTAAAATTTGAATGTGTTGTAATTCATTTTTTAACATGCATGATTCAAGAAACTAATAAATAATAAACATACAATCCTAAAATCAATACATACTCAAGCATTTAGAAAAAGCTGTAAAATATTATGTACAAAATGTAGACTATACCAAGCTGAGTTTTTACTTTATCCTTACAAACTTATTAGCCCCGCCTTGGCAGACTAAGGATCTTGTAGCTAATGTTCTCCCACGATTCTTGGTGACTTCTTGATTTAGGGACAATCCTTGAATCAAGAACACGAACTAGGAATAATGGTAGAAACTCTCTTTCTAAACTTTAATATTTTTTTTTTCCAAGTTTATCCAAAATGAATAACCTAAGAGTTCTATTTATAGAGATGGAGGGATTCCATTGAAGAGATACATTTAGGTTTAAGAATGTTATCTCTTAAAGGGTTATATATCTTCAATGCACCATTACAACTCAATTGGTTATAATCTTTCACTCTAAGGGACCCATCCCTACAATTTCTGACTTTCCTAAAAGCTATTTATTATAGACATGTCTTTTCACTAAAACATTATATAAATACATTTAATATGAGAAAATTTTCCTACAATCCCCCATTATTTTCTAAAGATTAATGTAGACCCTTAAGAGAGTTTTCTTGAAATGAAAGTGCATCGGAATAGGTAGCTTTTACCTTGAATCTTTCCTAGTAAATGACTATCGGATTTACTTGGCAGACCAGTGACCCATATTCTTGAACTGTTCCGTCAATGGTGTAAACCAAAATAATATCCATCACACATTTTCACGTTCTATGGTTGTCTTCAATTCAGCCATATATATCGGTCCTGGCTTCATCAAGTTCTTTAGGGAATCTAGCCTTCAAAATTCCCATGGAAGATGCCTCACTTCTTACTTAAAATAGGTGATCTACTATGAAGGGTAATTTGCATTTACCTCTATTAAGACTCTTATTCTAATATAGTAATCATTAAAAGTCTTAGCTTAACCTAACATTGATAGACAACACTATGTGTCTTTATAGGAATGGGAAAGAGTATAACTCCACAGTGATTATTTTGAATTGCATAAAGTTTCAGTTGTCCATTGTGAACATGGACCTTGGGATCTCTAGTCAGGTAGGTTGAGTTTCCACAGTGACAATTCTTAATTTATAGGCTTCAAGCTCATTCCCATCGATGACTTCTCAATTTTCTCTCTAGGCAAACCTTTAGTAAGTGGATCAGTAATATTTTCCTTCGACTTGACTTAATCTATCGAAATTATGCCGCTTGAGAGCAATTTCTTATGGTATTGTGTCTTCGACGTATGTGTCGAGACTCACCATTATACATTGTATTTTGGGATATCCCAATAGCTAATTGACTATCACAATGAATGCTTATAGTAGGCACTGGTTTTGGCCAATTTGGAATATCCTATAAGAAATTTCGAAGTCACTCAACTTCCTCTGCTGTTTTATCTAATGATATGAACTCATACTCTATAGTAGATTGGACAATACAAGTTTGCCTCGAGGATTTCCATGACACGGCTGCACCACTAAGTGTGAAAATAAATCTACTCGTGGATTTGGAATCCACTGTATCAGATATCAAGTTAGCATCATTGTATCCCTCTAGAATAACAGGATATCTCGTATAATGCAGACTATATTTTAAAGTGGTTATATCCTAGATTACTTGTATATCTACTATGTTTGTTTACAACTGTAACACCCCGGTAATTTTGACATAAATTTCGACGACCGCTTGGTTTGTGTGATGTGATATGTGATATAAATCATGAACAGGTGTGAATATGCTCGTGGAATTATTTTTCTGGAAATTCGATAAATCTTTTACAGTTACTGTACAAAATTATTTTTCCGTTCCATATCGGAAAACTCTTAGTATTTTAGCCATAAATGTTTCGTACGTTATCTAATTTCAAGAAATTTTATATTTTCGAAAATTTAAGATTGAGACCTACAACTTTTATGTTGAGCATTTTCCCAAAATTGGACTAAAACTAAGTCAAAAGTCATAATTTTCATGGCTACTACAGTTGGACACATGACTGCCTAAATATTTGCCTTATGGCATAGTTTCTAGCCACTCCTTTCAACTCAAACGTTGAGCGGATAGAACATTGAGTGGATATATATGTTTTTGTCATATTATGATTTTTGATTTAATAATGTGATATTTGAAGCAATATTTATAAGTGTTTTTAAAAGAAAGGATTTCAGATACATGTTTTTAATACGTTTATGATTATATGATTTCATCACGACGCTCGAAAATATTTTGATGTTTTTAAACCGTAAAACTTTGTTTCCATCGAGACGCTTGAAAATCTATTAATGTCACGATGCTTGATATTTTTACGTTTTTGTCCCTTTGTGACGCTTGTATATGTTTCTTTCTAACTCTGCCGGGACGCTTGTTATAGGGTCCTGACCATCTAGAAATGGCCGGCCCACTGCCCTCTATTGACATGGTCTTTTTCGGACATTGCTCGATCTTTGCACGCGACTCAAGTAATAGACGCTTGTTGATTTTGATGAGATTATTCGGAAAAAGCATGATATGAGATTTTGATAACGGTTTTAAGATTCTGAAGAGTTTATACATAATGGATTTTTATTTGATTATGTTATTTTTGGTATCCACTCACCAGGTCATTCAAATGATTTGACCCCCCCAACTCCATAGTTTATTTTACAGGTAGCTTTATCTGATGAGCCATAGCCGAACAATAGCCTGGGATCGAGAAATTGAGTTTATTGTAGTCACTAGAGTATGGGACTGTCATGCTAAGTTTGATGTTCGCATTCAGATATAATGCTTGTATGTTGGTGTGAGTCAAATCTAAATGTATATAATATCATAGATATAAAGTATAAGTATTTATTTAGAGTTAGTAAGTTCATTCATACAACACTAATTAGTTCGTGTGAAATAGTTTATAAATGTATGTTATAGTAATATAATCAAAGGAATAGTCAAGAAAGTTTAGAAATGGTCAGAGGCTTAGGGTGGTGGTGAGGATCCACATCTGTTGGTAACTTCTCCGTACTATGGATATTTCAATATCTTGAGTGATATCAGGTCGTGTTCAATTTGTGAGATACATCAGACTTCCGATGATTCTCGAATACTCTAATTACGATATGCTCGAACCAGTATTCTTTGACAAATGGAGAGTTATATCCATATGAGTTCTAAGTACGTTTAGATCTCATTTGTTATATTTCTCAAGTATTTTCTCAACAAAATGAGTCTGAGATAATAAATATCCTTATGATATTCTGAAAATCTTAATTCTTAGGATCACATCAACTACTCCAAAATCTTTCATGTCAAATTTACTAGTCAATACTTTCTTGATAGACTAAATCATCTCATGATTGCCACCAATTATCAGTATATCTCCTACGTAGAGACACACAATGACATATCATTTTTGAGTTGATTTAGTGTCTACGCACCTATCACACTTATCACAATATTATTTTGTCAAATTTTTCATGCCATTGTTTAGTTGTTTGTTTTAATCCGTATAAGGATTTTACAAGTTTGCACACTTTGTGTTCTTGTCCAAAGACAATAAAACCTACTAGTTGTTCCATGTAAATCTCTTCATCAAATTCACCATTTAAGAATACTGTCTTTACATCCATTTGATGTATTTCAACATCAAATATAGTTTCTATGGCTATAAACATTCTTATTGATGTGATACATGTCACTAGTGAATATGTATCAAAGTAATCAAAACCTTCTTTTCGTCTATAACCTTTTATGACAAGTCTTTCTTGTACTTGTCTATTGATCCATCCAGCTTCATCTTCCGTTTGAAAATCCATTTATAGCCCAGTGGCTTAAAACCAAAAGGAAGATCAACCAACTCCCAAGTATGGTTTTGAAGGATATAATCAATCTCACTATTAATAGTCTCTTTCCATAAAGGTGCCTCCGAATAAGACATTATTTCTTTATGATTTTGAGGCTCATTTTCTAACAAGTATGTCAAAAAATCATGTCTAAATGACTTAGACGTTCTTGCACTTTCACTATGTCTAGGTTCATTTTCCTCAACATTTCCATGTTGATATGATTCTTGGTTAACTTGATCACTACTTGTAATAGTATTAATGGTTCTTTTGAGCGACTTTGCTCTTTGTTTTTCGTTACCAGGAAATATCTTTTCAAAGAATATCGCATTTCTTGACTCAATTATCATATTTGGATTGACGTAAGGAATTTTAGATTTATGTACCAAGAATCAATACACGCTACTGTTGTGAGCATATACAATGAATATAGATTCAATAGTTTTTGTCATATTCTCACCTTCTTGGGTTTAGGAACCATCACTTTGGTGAGACACCCCCACATCTTCGGATATTTGTAGGAAAGTCTGTGACATTTCCACAATTCATATAGTGTCTTATCGAATCTTTTGTGAGGTAACTTGTTCATAACATAGTTGGAGGAAAGCAAGGCTTCCCCCTACAAGTTCTGAGGTAAACCAGAACTTGTCAACATGACATTCATACTTTCCTTCAATTTTAGATTTTTACGTTCCACAATCCCATTTTATTGAGGCGGATAAAGAGCAATAGTTTCGTGAATAATTCCATGATTGGAATAATATTCATCGAATAATGACACATATTCACCTCCTCTATCACTCATGATTCTTTTGATTTTCTTGCCAGGTTGATTTTCAAATTTGTTCTTATAATGTACAAAGCTCTTAATAGCTTCATATTTTCTCCTTAGCAAATACACATAGTAGACTCTTGTATTGTCATCGATAAAAGTGACAAAATATTTTTTACCGTCTCTAGATTGAACAACATTTATATCACACACGTTAGTGTGAATAAGTTCCAAAGGTTCAAAATTTCATTCTATGGAATGAAATGATGTACTATTCATTTTTACTTCAACATATGCTTCATATTTATGTTGGTTATCAATTGTAAATTTAGGTATAAGATCCATGTTAATTAATTTATGTATTGTATCATAATTAACATGGTCCAACCTACCATGTCATATATTTTGTGACTCAATTATATAAGCAGAAGATGTAACTTTATTATTATCAGCACTGTGTCGATTGACAGTCATTACATTGAACTTGAAAAAACCATCAATGAGGCATCCTTCCCCTTGAACTTTCTATTTTCTTGGGAGGAATCAGCTCCACTGTTCTTTTACTTTCGGCTACCCTTTCCACCATCGATGATGTGGGCCTTAGACTCCATAGTCTTGTAGCTAGCCTTCTTGGACTTCCTGTTGTCTTATTCTGTAACATCCCCTCTCGAAGATGCTATCGGCAGGGAATAAGCGGACCTATCCCCTTGAGCCACTGACTTTCTGACTATGTTCATAATTACTAAACCATTTGAAATGAAAAACCATGCACAAGAACCATAGCCCAACTCAACAACATATAATGCATCTTAATTCTCATAACAATATACACAATAATACTTTACTTCACAACTCTGTTAAAGAACACATGAGCATATTACAATGACTTCACAATGTCAATGCCTGACATGCAACTTTACTTTGACTCTGACTGACATTGTATCTCTGACTTGACCTTATTGACCCAAACACCCTAGTGACAACCATCGATATCCATTCTCTCGAGCACGTCCTCCGGGTATACCTGTAAAATAGAAACACTGGGAGTGGGGGGGTTAGATCGCTTGAACGACCTAGTGAGTGGAAAGTTTAAAATGAAAACTGAAATACTTTATGAAGTCTATTGTTCTAATACTGAAATCTTTCAAGAAAGTTGTATTTTCTGAAAACTCTTTCTTTCTTGAAAACAGGTCTCTTTCGGAAAAACCTTTCTGAAAATCTTTCTTTCTGTAAAACTCTAATATATTCTGTAAAACTGAGTTCTCTTGAAAAATCCATCATAAAACTTATCATTTTAGAAAATCATAACTTTAATAATCTTGTTTCCGAGAATATGTCTCTGTAAATCTATCTCTATAAGTCTGTCTCTGTAAATCTGGACGTATGAGGGTGTTATGTCTCGTTGTCCCCCATACGTCAAAACTAGTGGTCTTGGGGCGTTATGTCCGGTCATCCCCCAAGCCACTGAACTGGAGCTGGGGTGCGGATCTATGCTACCCTTATGACTCTGAATCTAAGGCCTATGGGTGTTACGTCTCGCCGTCCCCCTAGCCCTAAATCTAGGATCTAGGGCCATCTGTCATCCCTAGTCTTGAACTACGTGTGCAAATATTCTCTGAATCTATCAATTCCATATATGTACCAAGTTACAACTAAGGTGGATTTTCCCCATATGCCTCCAACAACCATAAAACCATGCTTTAAAAGTCACAACTTTCTAAAACATTTCTCAAATCATTCTTATTTATAAAACAACTGTAAATAAATTTGGTTAACGATCTATGAGCTGAAAAATAAGTCTTGAATCAAATCAATTAAGTAAAATCAACTTTGAAAAAGAAAGGTCCACTCACAGATTTGGAACTTGCTGGTGACGCCTTGCGATGGTGGCGGAACGTCTCCTGGTGATAATCTAGAATTAGCCAAATTCATTAGTACCAAGGTTTCGAATTATATCCTTGTTTAACAAAATTTATTTGCTATTCATGATAACTCATCCTCGCTATGTTACTAATATTTTAGGGTGGTCTAATAATTTTTCTACTACGCTCATTTAAGGATCTCACAAGCTACATCGCAAAACTCCATATTCTGCAATCTTTCCAGAAAAATTCAGTGCAATAATACTGATTTTTAAAATTCGGTGCACTTAATCAGGTTTGAATTTTGGGCTAAAATTTTAATAGAATACTCACTTATGTGTTTATTATATCTCAAATTTAAATGGATCATGATTTCAATTCCTATAACGCAAGTTATAAATTTTCCTTATGCTCTGCGCTGTTAACACAGAACCAGTGGACTACTGTAGTACGGCCAAGTTTAAAAATTTGGTACGACTATGTCTTAAGTCTAAAAAATTCTGATTTATGGATATGTTATTCATAATCATGTCTAGTTCACTCAGAATTTTACGGTTCATCAATTCGATGTCTAAAACTCAAGTTACAAGTATAAACACACAGCTTGTCGAGAATGCCTGTAAACAGAGTTCACTGCCTAACTCGTGAATTATGCCTCCCTTCTGATTTTATTCAATTAGCCATATCCTCCTGACTTCCTAACATATATTACTTCGTGTTAAATTTTTCTGAATAATTATTCTTATTCATTGGGGCATTTTCGTCAAACACTTGGTGTGCGAAATGTCAAAACTTCATCATTTTTCAGGTTTTACTTTCTTTACCATTCCCAACACATCATATAAAGTTTTTTATCCACCTTATTCACTCTATAATCATTCAAATCAGCCTCAGATAATTAAAACTCAGCCCCTTCTAAATTAGAGAAACATGGATAATTTGATAAACAAGCCTAATACATGCTTATATTTACATGAAAGTGCATGATTACATATGTTATCAACTTGTCTCAAGCTCTAATGTACAAAGTTGGAACTAGGGTTCATGAATAATAATTTGGGGCTTTTATTATTCAAGCTCAAAACTGAAATTAGAAGGGGGAAGGAGGATTATAACTTACTTTTTGTGTTTTGGAGCTTGGAAATCGTCACCATTTCATCCAAAATCCCATGCAATGAAGAAACAAAAATTGGAAAGCTTTCTTGAACCTATGCCCATGTTTTTGGCTTGAGAAAGATGAGTGAATAGTGCCTTATTTATAGACAAAGAGCTGGTTTTTTTTATTTGGCATGAGTGGCTAGGATAGTGCCACATCACCCGATTCTAGATCACCCTCGAAATTTACTGTTGCATCCACGGTAATCGCTATTTTTGACTTGCTTCTGTTTAAAATTTGGAAATATGTCCACGTAGAAGTTGTAGGTATTGGTCCTAGATTTCTGAAGATATAAATTTCATAAAACTTTGAAATCGTATGAAAAGGTTATGGTCTAAATACTAAGGGATGTCTGAAATAGAACATGGAGTAAATTTCGTATCGGAACTGCAAAGGATTTATCGAAGGTCCGGAATATAATTCCACAAACACATACACACTCGAGCATGATTTATATCATGTATTACGCCATCTTTAACATAGTAGTCATCGAGATTACCGATGTGTTATATTTTCTCCCCTTCTTAAATATGATTCGTCCTCGAATCCCTTTTAGGATTGAAATTCTTGATACTGAATATCTTACCCTAAGTCACCGGATTCACACGCTATTTTTTTTTGCCATCAAATTTCAACTGACTTTGTTCTCATAGCCAACTATGTTTCATCATCAATATCGTATTACTTTATGACGATCTTCCATATGCCATTAGTACATCGAATGACGATGTGGTTATCATGTTGGACCTTGTATGCCATGACTTGGAAGTCATAACTGGGAATGTACTCTAATTTATCTGCGTGTACACTTACTCTGTTGTAAACCATTCTACATTATCTGGGTTCAATTTATCTTAATAACTAAGATCTCTGTCAAGCTGATCGTTTACCATTTGGTTAGTAAGCATACATTACTCTTCTTCTTATCTTAATATCAGCTTCATGCATAATACATCTTCTCATGCTTGCACATACTGCTCCAGAGTTCGTGGGCTATAGTGAATACCCCTTGAATTCTTGACTAAGAGGTAATTCATCATCCTCATTTCATGAAATTTATGCTAAGTACTATACATTACCGCCATGCTTCAACTATTGACATATATCAAAGAAACCCCATTTCTAGACCTCTAGTTATACTCAACATTCCCTGGATCAATTATCTGTGTGAGCTGTCAATTCTGAATTTGATATTGTATTTTTGGCCTGACGTTCCATACTCCTTAATTCTTTCTTGTGTAAAACCTTTTATATCTGCCAATGAGAAAATATATCTTTAAGTACTCTTAGCTGATACTTTCGAGTCTCTAGGGATACTAGTATTCTCTATGGTTAGGTTTTTTCACGCTTTGTCTTAACTCTAGGATAAATATATATAAGAGTAACCCATGTCGCTATTAAAAATGATTGTAATTGATACTTTCTTAGCTCCACATGCTCGATCTGATTCTAGCATTCTTCCTCTTAATTTATCTATTTAACTCTCTATTTCTCTTTGCTAAGTTTCAACTACTATCAGTTCCGACCTTCATGTTCTCGTATCTCTATCTATCTTTGGGGCTTAGGACCTCATAGTTTATGATCAAGCTCTTTATATACTCTAAGTTTACAATCATAGTTTTCTGATATCTCTTAAATCCAAGATATTAATTCTTGACATATCTGTGATGGTCTCTTTTTAGTTGGCTAAAACTTAATGGAATAAATCGTTGTTATGTCAACTATGTGTATACTAGTGTGGAATAGGTAATTAAAGATTAAAAGAAAACTGTATATCCTTATTGTTGCCGTCGACTATGATGATTCGATTTTCGATTAATATCCATACTCAGTTTCCTTGATTCCTTTATATTACGCTCCCAATAAATTTGTTTCAGATCATTTTACATTACGTGGAAACTTATGGGTTATACTCGTTACCTTCCTTCCGTTTCCTTTCTAATAGAATTCCAGTCTGATTCCAATACTGAGAAATCTTATTGTTACACACTTCTATCGTTGCTTATGTAGTATTCTTTCCTATAGTCGTCTTACCTCGACAGTTCCACTTCAAAACCTTTTACTTAAAGTTCGTTTCATCTTCTTTACAGCTCTTATTCTATACCTGAAACTTTCGTGATCTATATCTCCGTCTTCTTATCCCAAGGGTATTATCTTTTAAATGTGTCTTATCCTGCCTTATAGGATACTATACTATAGCACATATTCATTTGCTTCTGGAAATATCATCGGAAGAACATCGAGGCCATCTTTACTGTCGTCATCTAACGAGGGTTGGGAGGGTGGGGATTGGTTTTGAAGTCTATTCTGGTTGTGGTGGACTCACTAGCTACCTGTGCTGCAGTTGCACATGCTGCTCATTTATAATCTTAGGACTCCCTTATTTACATATCTGATATTGAGCTCCCACGCTATGGTACTATTGCTAGGACCTATTTTAATTACCTCCTTCAACTTTACTCGTGATTCATTCTCGACTATTGGTCATACTACCTCTTACTGATAACCTCATTAAGGTTCATGCTCTCTCAAAAATCCTACCATACTCTCTTTATTATTCCTCCTTACGAAGTTTTGCTCTGTTACTTAGATTTTCTCTTTATCTCAGTTTCTTAACCCTCTTAAGTCATTACTTCCTTGGAAGGTCTGCATCATCTTCGACAGGTTAGGGTATCACTATTAATACTTTTAGTTCGGGTGTTACTCTCTTACTAGTTCTTCCATTCTATTATGATGGGGGCTCTTTATAAATCATAAACCTTATTTCTGAGGATTTCCCTCTCTGATTCCTTTACTCTTTTGAGCTTTTACCTTCTTGAGGCCATGTGTTTCACAAGGGATTGGTTATCACCTTTTTAATTTTAGCTTGGCTTACTGTGGATTCAAACTACTTCATCTCTTACAAAATATTACAATCTTATGATTCTCATCCAGATTCTCTTAAATTCCTTGGTTCGACCTTCTTGCTTTTTCGTAATTTGCTTGTCCCGTAGGTATCCTTCTTTACTTGTCCAAGTCCTTATTATGCTCCAAATTGGGAGGTGAATTCATGTTTTTCATGTCTGGTTAAATGTCTGTCTACATATTTGTGTCAGGCTACTGGAAAAAAGATTTATCATTTGTTCTATTGGAATCTACATCGACTTCTCCTTATCTTAGAGTTCGATAACTTTTATCAACTATCCTGAGGTCTCCACCTACACTACTGTCTTTAAACTACATTATCTAGATTACTATCTATACTGAACTTCCTTGTTACTTCCCGCATCTTTCTTTATTATTCCAATATCCTACCTCTTGACTCTAAAATGTACTACCCAGGCTAGTGATGATTCGTTCCTATGGGCTACTTTCTAAATCTCTGCTCTCTGCTTTTGCTATAGGCCCCAGCTATACTTTTGATCTTACTGTCCGAACTGATACTTTGTTAATTCCTAAGTATTTTAAATCTCCCGAGTTTGTCATTCCACGCTTATGTGAATTTCTATTGGCATTGGTCTGATCTATGGATTCTTACTAATACTACAAACTTCAAATCTTGACTTGTATTGGGTTCTTTTTTTCTAACTTCAGAAACTTCCTGGATTTTTTCTAGGTGATTTACCTTTCCGTATTTTATATTTCTGTCTTAGGATATAGCATCATGTATACTGAGTTTTCGTACGGTGATATTCATCTATAGTGGTGAAGGATAGGGTAAACATTTATATCTCAACGGATATCAATGTCTTTATTCTAGTATTCTATGTTCTGGTAGAGTCTATTACTCATGTAAGATATGTATGAGATAGACTCTGTCAGGACAGTTTCCTTAACTGGTATCACTGTGTGGTTGGGTGTCCTTTGTGGCATCTCATGTCTATCGGAAACTCCCATAACTAATCCAGATTTCTTGCTTCTTTTACCTTTCTGATTATATTTCGTTATTCAGAACTTACTATCTATACGAGGTGCTCAAGGGATATCAGATCTACTTGAAAGAATTTTCTGAGGAGGAAAAGAATCTTATTTGGAGGGAAGGATCCTTATTTAGGTCTGCTCAACATTTTACTCTTGCTCAGGCTTGCTATCTTACCTTTTACTACTATAAGTTCTGGTATTTTCTTATCTATCTGATTCTGCACCTCTGTCTCTTATCATCTCTGGCTGCTTTAAGTATATATGCATCATTTTTTACTTTCTTATAGCTTTCTCTTTCTCTTTTACTCTCTTGGGTGAATATCTTTTAGAACTTTACTAACTATTCTCATAGATTATCTTGATCTTCTATTAATAAGCCAGGATAATACAGAAGGATTCTCAACTTAGACAAAGAGTATGGTCACTTTCATAAGGAAGAATATTCAGCTAGTTGGGAATTCTTACTAACCTGTCTATAGGACTTGAGGACAAACTCGAGGATCGGATACTGGAGAGGTAGTGTCTCGCATACTAGTACATCGGGAATACTATATATACAAGACCCCAACACTCTACCCACTTCAGTCACCGACTCCCTAAACCTGGCTCTGATACCATCTTTGTAACATCCCCATCTTGGAGATGCTACCGGCAGGGAATAGACGGACCTATCCCCCTGAGCCACTGACTTTCTGACTATGTTCATCATTACTAAATCATTTGAAATGCAAAACCATGCACATGAACCATAGCCCAACTCAACAACATATAATGTATCTTAATTCTCATAACTATGTACACAATAATACTTTACCTTACAACACTATTAAAGAACATATGAGCATATTACAATGACCTCACAATTTTAATGCCTGACATGCAACTTTACTTTGACACTGACTGACACTGTATCTCTGACTTGACCTCATGGACCTAAACACCCCAGTGACTGCCATCAGTATCCATCCTCTCGAGCTTGTCCTCCGGGTATACCTGTAAAACAGAAACATTGGGAGTGGGGAGGTTAGATCATTTGAACGACCTAGTGAGTGGACATTTTAAAACGAAAACTGAAGTACTTTATGAAATCTATTGTTCTAAAACTGAAATCTTTAAAGAAAGCTGTATTTTCTAAAAACTCTTTCTTTTCTAAAAACAAGACTTTTTCTTAAAAACCTTTCTGAAAACCTTTCTTTCTGTAAAACTCTGATATACTCTGTAAAACTGAGTTCTCTTGAAAACTCCATCATAAAACTTATCATTTCTGAAAATCATAACTTTAATAATCTTGTTTCTAGTAATATGTCTTAGTAAATCAATCTATGTAAGTCTGTCTCTGTAAATCTGGACATATGAAGGCGTTATATATCGCCATCCCCCATACGTCTAAACTGGTAGTCTTGGGGCGTTACGTATCACTGTCCCCCAAGCCCGGGGTGCGAATCTATGCTACCCTCCTGACTCTGAATCTGGGGTCTATGGGCGTTACGACTCACCGTCCCCCTAGCCCTGGATCTAGGATCTAGGGCCATATGTCATCCCTACTCCTGAACTATGTGTGTACACGTTCTCTGAATTCGTCAATTCCATATTTGTACCAAGTTACAAATTAGGTGGGTTTTTCCCCATGCCTCCAAAAACCATAAAATCATGTTTTAAAAGTGACAACTTTCTAAAACATTTCTCAAACCATTCTTATTTATAAAACGACTGTAAATAAATTTGGCTAACGCTCTATGTGCTGAAAAGTAAGTCTTGAATCAAATCAATTAAGTAAAATCAACATTGAAAAGAAAGGTCCACTCACAGATATGGAACTTGCTGGTGATGTCTTGTAACGGTAGTGGAATGCATCTCCTGGTGATAATCTAGAATTAGCAAAATTCGTTAATACCAAGGATGTGAATTATATCATTGCTTAACAAAATTTATTCACTATTCATGATAACTCATCCTTGCTATGTTACTAACATTTTAGGGTGGTCTAACAATTTTTTTACTACACTCGTTCGAGGATCTCATAAGCTACTTCGCAAAACTCCATATTCTGCCCTCTTTCCAGAAAAATTCAATGCACTAACACTAACTTTGAAAATTCGGTGCGCTTAATCGGGATTGAATTTGCGGCTGAAATTTTTATAAAATATTTTTTTATGTGTATATTTTATGTCAGATTTTACGGATCATGATTTCGATTCCTAGAACTCAAGTTATAATTTTGTTTATGTTTTGTTCTATTAACAGAGAACCAGTGGACTACTGCAGTGTGGCCAAGTTTAAAAATTCGGTGCAACTATGTCTTAAGTCTAAAAATTCTAATTTTTGGATATATTATTCGCAATCATGTCTAGTTCATTATAATTTTACGGTTCATCAATTCGATATCAAAAAGTCAAGTTACAAACATAAACACACAGCCTGTCTAGAATATCCTGTAAACTGAATTCATTGCCTAACTCGCGAATTATGCCTCCCTTCTGATTTTATTCAATTAGCCATATTCTCTTGACTTCCTAACATATGTTACTTCATGTTAAATTTTTTTGAATGCCACCTAGACGTAGTGGAACGGTTGTACGATAACTTGATCATTATCTAGAAGTTGGAGAGACATAAGTTATCGCATCCAGTGATGGTATATATGATCTATTGACCTTTTCCGTTAAACACTTGGTGTGCGAAATGCCAAAACTTCATCATTTTTCAGGTTTTACTTTCTTAACCATTCCCAACACATCCTATAAATTTTTTAATCCATCTTATTCACTCTGTAATCATTCAAGTCAGCCTCAAATAACTAAAACTCAGCCCCTTATAAATTGGGGAAACTTGGATAATTTGATAAACAAGCCTAATACATGCTTATATCTGAATGAAAGTGCATGATTATATATGTTATCAACTTGTCACAAGCTCTAATGTACAAAGTTAGAACTAGGGTTAATGAATAATGATTTGGGGATTTTATTATTCAAGCTCAAAACTGAAATTAGAAGGGGGAATGAGGATTAGAACTTACTTTGTGTGTTTTGGAGCTTGAAAATCATCACCATTTCATCCAAATTCCCATGAGAATGAAGAAACAAAAATTGGAAAGCTTTCTCGAACCCATTCCCACATTTTTGGCTTCAGAATGATGAGTGAATAGTGCCTTATTTATAGACAAAGAGCTGATTTTTTTTTTGTTTGGCATGAGTGGCTAGGATAGTGCCACATCACACAATTCTAGATCACCCTCAAAATTTACTGTTGTATCCACGATAATCACGATTTTTGACTTGCTTCCGTTTCAAATTTGGAAATATGTCCAACGTAGAAGTTGTAGGTCTTGGTCGTAGCTTTTCGAAGATATAAAGTTCATAAAACTCTGAAAGCATATGAAAAATTTATGGCCCAAATACTAAGGGATGTCTAAAATAGAACATAGAGTAAATTTTGTATCGGAACTGCAAAGGATTTATCGAAGGTCCGAAATGTAATTCCACAGACATATACATATTCGAGGATGATTTATATCATTTATTACACCATCTTTAACATAGTAGTCGTTGAGATTACCGAGGTGTTACATATTCGATTCGCAACCGAACTCCTAGGTCTTCAAGACTCATCTGTTTCTTCTTGTGTTTCAGATAACTCCTGAAGTCCTTCCATGATGTATGAAACTTATCATAATTATGGCAACTTGAAACGTCTCATAGAGTTTCATTCCCTCATCCAATATTTTGTGAATGATCAATTGTAATTCACCCAACTTAGATATTACCATCCTTGAATCTACCATTTTGTAGTCTATGAACTTACATACGATAAATTTCTTTTGTCCGACATCCTCTATTTTGTACTTCTTCTCAAGAGATTCTAAAAAAATCTTCGCAGAAGTCATGTCTTGGTACGCATTGTACAGGGTATTGTCAAGTGCTCCCAATAGGTATTTCTTGCACAAAAGTCGCCTTGCGACCATGCCTAAACTTGCAGCTGCTTAGCTGTTCCGTTTCTCCCTCCACATGACCCGGATGATCTATCTTGAGATAATTAGCCAACTAAAGTATTGTCAGATAGAACATCATTTTGCTCTACCACTGTTTGAAGTTTGCTCTACCAAATTTATCTGGTTTCTCTCAATGAACGACCGGTATTGTGATACTTCTACTAGAGATGTGTAACTTTAAATGTACACAAGACAAATCACACAAAGATACACTTTATGATCATGTTTATATGCTACACTAAAAATCTACTTGTTATTATTTTGGATAGTAATACCAAAAAATACAAGTCCTTGAATTTGGGACTAAAATTTCTTATGATAGGTAAACAAAGGAAAATTCCCAGAGAACGTGGGGTGTCCGGTGTAACCACTTAAATCATTGTCCATTTAGGCTCTTATCACATTGGTGACAGAATTTCCTTAATCACTTTCTCAATAGAACATCTTAGGCATTCAATCTTCAGTGTTACACTTTAAATTTCAGCCATAAATACCATAATTTTTTTCAGGATAATAACATCTAGACTTGGCCACCGGTTCGGTCCGATTCTGAACCGGAACCGAACCGTTTGGTTCCAGGTTCCACGTTTGAGGAACCAGGAATCAGATATTTTTTTAATTAATTAAAATTTTTTAATTTTTTTAAATAATAATGGGATTTTAAATTTATTAATTTGAAATTATATTATATTAAATTAAAAACTTAAATTAAAAATAAAATAAAAGAGCTTGAACTTAAAATTTTAAAAACTTAAGTTGCCTACGTATCCTCTTGGGGTGAAAGGAATCAAAGCTCGCGTAGTTCCATTATATTTTTTAGATAGTTTCCCATTATAATTATTTACTCATCTCTACTGATAGTCCTAAGAATTTATCTAAATTTCTTATCTTATTTTACTAATCAATCTATCTCTTTCTTTTAAGTTATTGCTAATGTTTTTGTTTGAGTAAATTAGTTCTTGTTACCATCTCTTTGAGGAATCGACACCCCAACTATACTGCGATAACTGCAAGTATCCTTTTGGGCATAAACAAAATTTGGCGCTGTTGCTGGGGAGACAGTTTACAAGCAAAAGGAGCAGGTTTGCTTGGTCAAACAAGCGGTAACTTCGTTCCATCTTATTTTTTAATTATTTTTAGTTATTATTTATTTTATTATTATTAGCTTATTTATTTTATTTTAATTTTAGTTTTGTTAGATTTTAATTTTTAATTTACTCTTTTTATTTATTTATTTATTTTTGTTTATTTTTGTTTCTTGTTTTACTTGAGTTTAATTGCATGCCTAAACTTAGGGATCGGTTGGGTAGATTTTCTAGAATAGAACGGGAAGATTCAAGTTCAGATTCAGAACACATATTTGAAAATCTTTTTGCTACACCATCCGAGTCTAGCGCACATAATATGAGTGAATACGAGAGACCACCCATGAGGACTCTTGAAGAGTACCTCCACCCAACTCGCACAGCTACACCTTCGTGCATATTGTTTCCTCCTAATGCACCACAAATAGATTTTAAACCTGAGATGATACAGTATCTCCTAACTTTTCACGGTTTAGAGAACGGAAATCCTTATGTGCACATTAGAGAGTTTGAAGAGGTAGTAGCAACCTTCCATGACCGGTTTGGAACCACTGACACAATTAGACTTAAGTTCTTCCCATTTGGCCATAAGGATAGAGATAAGAGATGGTTGTATTATTTAAGACCTAGGTCAATATGAACATGGGGTGAGATGACACAGACGTTCTTTAATAAATACTTCCCACATCATAAGATGAATGCCTTGAAAAGATAGATCTTTACCTTCTCCCAGAGAGACAGTGAGACCTTTTATCAAACATGGGAGAGGTATAAGGAGATGTTAGCGAGTTTTCTTCACCAAAGATATGAGAGTTGGCGCGTAGTGAGCTATTTCTATGAGTCATTTTAGAAATAAGCAATGGTGAGTTTATACGGAAGGACCTTGATGAGTCATTTTAGTACTTAGATGACCTGGCTGAAAAATCCCATACTTGGACTGGACCTAATGCTATAGATAACACGGATAAAACATACCATACTCCTTCTAGTAGAGGTATATCATTGTAGGGAAGAAGATAGTCTTAGGGCACAAGTTAAGTTATTAACTAGACAGATATGAGCCTTACAAGCCAGAGATAGCAAGACCATGCATTCAATCGCCCACCTAGAACCCCAAGAGTGTCCGGTATATGGTGAGATGAAATGGACATATGAAGAACAATGTAATGCATTAGGGACATACCAGAAGCCTTATACACCATATCCAGATACCTATAACCCTAGTTGGCGGAACCATCCCAATCTTAGTTGGAGACATGAGTCTCATCAGCCTAGTCAGACACCACCACCTAGAGGTTATAGTGCTCCCCAGTATCACACATCTGCCTTTTCTAGGACTTCTTTAGAGGATACCATGCAAGCATTCATAGAGGCCCATAAAGCATTTGTGGAGACCCAAAGTAAAACCAACCAAAGGTTTGATTCGTTGATAGCTCAGGTAGCTGACGATCATAGGGAGATTAAAAGTCATATCTCTAAGTTAAATAATGTCATGAGTGTGCATGAACAAGGAAAATTTTCATATCAGGCTTAACCAAATCCACAAGGGCAACACATGGCACAAAATGATCATGAGACAGCCAATGTAAAAGATGTCAATGCTATATTCACTAGGAGTGGTAAGGATATAGGCGTGCAAAACACTTCCAACACTATAAAGAACCCTAAGGATAATAGTGCTAACACATCTCAGGAAGAACAAGTGCCACATTTCCAAGTTAGAGTTCTTTTTCCTCAAGCACTTAATATTTTTCATGTTGAAAAACAACCACAGGGTGATGACGAGTGCCATTACTCTTATATGCTAGAAACAGTCCTTCCAGAATCAGCTTCTTTAAAACATGAATCGAACCCTCTTGAACTGAAAATGGTCCCAAAGAACCGAAAAATAAGGAAAAGAAAAATTACGGCTCAATTAAAAAAGATACATGGGAGTTTAAAAGGGAGGTTGAATCAAATTTTCCTTATGTGCAGTACCAAATTTCAGCCACCAGACCCTGGGGGATCAATGGATAAACTACCACAGCTAGACAAGCATTCTCTCTCATGCCTTCATCAGTTCGCTAGATGGAAGCCACTATTTGTACAGATCATGGTGTTGTTGTACAAATTAACTATGTGACAAAGGAGATTACACTCTTATCATTTGTGATTAGATCACCTAAATATATAAATGATAAGAGGTCCATGTGATTTGTTCCTGGATTGAGAATGATATGAGACAGTATCAATCCACGAAGGATAAATCATTAAATATCCCTAGTCAGAGCATTATCGAGATTGGACATCGATGAATGCGTAAAAGACTAGTATTACACTTGTGCGCGTTGTGAGGGCACAACAGCATAGTTCTAATATATTTGGGTATATGATACTCATGCAAGTGTAATAGGAGGTTGTGTTTCACCGATGGTACGGGAAACAGCTTCGCTCTGGATAAGACCCCCTTGGAATTCCATTGGTAGTATGACTATGTGTCTATGGAAATCCGAAATCAGGGTAGGTGTATTTGGTCTTAACCTGAGACTTGCACCGCTAATACTTGCGACAATCAATATACTTTGGTTGCGGTCGTCCAGGGCTTTAACCGGTTCTGTGTACACCAATGCTGGGTATATTGAGAATCGTAGTGTGTTGGGTGTGATGTCAAGACGGAAGTGTCACTCCAGTCATATGGAGTTGATGATCGCGCTGGGATACAGATTGGTTCTCTAAATAAGGTTGCAACCGTCGGGATAATATGACTTGGTCATGATTATCCGATATTAAAGAGACTAGTTGCTTGTTATCCGATATATGCTTCGTACGGGGCAGACACTGTACCAGCCCCAGGCCTCGCATGTGATCATCCGATACTGGACAGAAATACGCAATACTACGTATACTACGCCTGATATAGATCATTTATTCCTGTAAGGATATTTCCGGAGAATTGGGTAGGCATGGCGCTTTGCTATAGGCCAACCTTGTCTTTTAAATCGGTAAAACATAGTACGAGGTACTTACGTGTTCGGATAGTCCGATGATCGACTTTACTGCCAACATATCCGGGGATCTCATGGGTCGCTTCCCAAAGATTCACCGATGACGTATGACTCGTACTTTTAATTAATCTGGGATTAATTAGATGAGAGAGAAAATTAATCTGTGATTAATTGCGGAGATATTTTATCTGGGATAAAATATCATTTTAAAGAAGATAACGATAATTTGGAATTAATCGACAAATTAATATATTTGATATATTAAACGAAATTGGATTTCGACACGGAATTAAAATTAGATTTTAATTCGGGCGAACGAATTAATTTAGAATTAATTCGTTAGCGACCTAAATAGTGACTTCGCTAGGCGTAATCATTTAATTACGACGGAACGGAAAATTCGTTAATTTGGAATTAGCGAACCCGAGCCCGGGATTATTTGCCAGCGCATTCGCATTTCGAATTCGAGTGCGGCACGCAAGTCAAATCGAGCGTCAAATCGCTAGTCGTATCAAGCGTCAAATCATTAGTCACTTTGAGTGATGTGACAACTTGTCACATTGATTGATTGATTGATGCAAATAGTGATGTGAGTGGTTGATAGCATTTAATGCTATTTTGGAGCCAAATTTGTATTGACTTTGGAAAGCCATTACACAAATTTTGGTATATGTATTTATTGATTTTTGAAATCAGTTTATTAACAACTCTCACAACTCTTCTCTCGCTCTAATTTCTCTTCTCTCTCACGCCCACAAGGGCTCATTTTCTTCCTCTTACAAGGCAGTGAACTGCCGAGAGAGTTTGAAGGAATGAGGGAAGCAAGTGTTTGATTTTTGTGGCAAAAATCATAAGAGCTAGCACTCCGAGAGACATGCGAAGGTGATAGGGAAGTCCACCCATGAGCCGGGAGTCGTTTCGCAAAGCTTGGAGCTTGGAAGATGACCTCCCAAGCCGCCGAAACCAGTGAGCAAAATGCAGCCCACTGCCGCACAAACCAGTGAGCAAAAACAGAATTTTTGTTCGTCAAAGAGTCGCTCAACCGATCGATGTGAGTATTCTGCAACTCCCTCGAATGTATTCACACATGTTCATGCTTGATTTATGATCCTTGGGACCCTTAGAATCTCCAACAATGGTATCAGAGCATGGTGAGAAGCATGAAAATTGTTTATGGCTTAAAATTGGGCAAACTTGATTTTGAACATGATTAATGAAATTGGATTAATTAGTATGCTTAAATATGTTTTATTGAGGATTGATTGGATCAATTTGTATAAAATATGTTTGGAATATTTTTCCCCAATTTTGTTGAGTTGGCCGAATATGTTGAGCCCTATATTGTCTTGTAATTTTTTATTTTTGATCATTGGATGTGTTGGAAATCATTCGGGAATATGATTTAATGTCGATTGTGGAATTTAATTGGATTGAAACCGAATCGGACAAAATTCCCCAAATTGCCGATAGCATAAGAGCATGTAATTGGGTTTGATTTTTGTTAAAATGTGTTGGACATGTTTTAATGTTAATGGCATGATTAATTAGTGCTAATTGATGTTCTAGAAATTTTAATTGGATAATAATTGTGTAATGCACTTTGATTAATTAAATTGTAAAATTGGATTTTAGTAATTTAGTTAATTGGGCCTTAAATTGGATTGGGCTTGTTATGTTGTAAATGGGCTAAATGGGCTTAGTTGTACAAAGTTAGGTTAAGGCAAATTGGATTGGATCCAATTGGGCCCAAAACCGCATCCATAAAGCCCAAATGCGACTTAATGGACCTTTAAAGTTTAATTGGGCCTAATGGGCCAAGATTGATTTCTAGGCTTATGGGGTAACTCCCGGATTGGATTTTGGTTATTTGGTTTGACCCGAGTTGACCAAAAGTCCACGCCTTAAGAAATTAATTAAAAGCCCATTGGACTTTAATTAAATTAACGTTGGACGTTAAACGGGCTTTGAGACCCGTAACGATTAAATTTGGAATTTAAGTCGTAAAAGGTTATTAATAAAGTGTGATATTTAATTTGGAATTAAATAGCGAATTAGAATTGAATGCATATTAAATTGGATTTAATTATGTAGTTTAATTTAATTCGAGAATTCGTACTTTGAGTACTTATTCGTAAAAACGAGTTTGACTCGAGCAAAATCAAATCATTGTTTGAACATTGGATGATCACTAATTATCAGATTAATTAATTTGATTAGATTGATTGATAACATGCTTGTGTGAATACATGGTTGCGATGCATGAATAATGTATATCGGATGGATATTAGATGGGTGGGGAAAATTTAGAAACTGTTGTAATAAATTTGATTTATTAATTGGACCTGCGTGTCCAGCCTTATCACCTCCTTATTCTTTGTATTCTCTTCTCACCTATTCCCCTCAATGTAAATGAGATTTCTTTAGAAGTGTAGTGTAACGGGTAGAAGAAATATTTGTGCTAGCGGGAGAGAGAAATGGAGAGATTTGATCTAGGATCAATGTGTAAAGTATCCATCTGCATATCATTATTATTTTATTCATATGTGCTTTATTATGTGTTTAGAATGCATGTTTAAGGGTGTATGATGATGAGACCTTAACAAAGATAATAAATTGGTTGCCAATTTGCACTCGAAAAAACCCTCGCAAAATATTAAGCGTCTTTCCTTCCATTGAGTGATTCTCACTCAAGATCCGAGACTGGCATTGGCTTGTTGGCCAAATTCAAGGCCTTTGTCCGTCGAGGATATGTTTGAATCACGAAGGCTTTGTTACATGTCATTGTCTTGTCCAGTTGTGGTTTGTTGGCCAAAGTCAAAACCACTTCTTGTCCATCGACATTGATTACGAAGCTTTCCATGGTCAATGGGTCGCGCTTAACTGGGATCACTAAGTTTGTTGTGCCAAAGCCAAGGCTTAGTTGATTCAGAGGAAAAAGGTTAGGTAATACATTGGATGTATTGGCATATAAAGATATATGTTTCGGACTTGGATGTCCCCCTACCGGATCTAGGAATTGGATTGGATCCAATTGATCTTAGAGATCTACCTAGTTAATTATCATACAATTGTTGGCCAAAGTCAAGATTGTGTGATATTTAACGGGAGTTCTAGCCCACTAGGAAACGCGGTTTCCCGAGTTCTCGACAGAAGGTTAGAGGCTCGCCGAAAAATAGTGGGAGGCAAATTGAATTCGCAATATTCATTTAATTACTTGCCATACGCGCTCAAATAAATATCATTCGTCGTTATAAATTAAATGTTAGTTGGACTAATATTTAAATGTTGTTTTAATTTATAGTTGGATTATATTCAACAAATTCATTTATAGTTGATTTTATAATTGGATTATAGTAATCAATATAATTGATTTTAATCTATTAAATTATAGTTGATTAAATAGTTAGACTATTGTAATCATTATAATAAATAGTACCAAATCGTTGATTAAATAGTTGGACTATTAGAATCAAGATAAAATTGAAAGATTGGCATTTAAAACAGAATCCTAGGGAAAATGTATTTAAATGGCTTAATTTTCAAATTGGGAATAAAGTTTCAGGATGGTCCTGGAAACTAATAATAAGTTACTTTATTGGATAAAATAACATATTATGCTAAGCCCGGAGTTAAGCAAATAGTAGAGCATAATCTTTGGAAGATTATGTGACGATAACTTTAGTACTTAATCCATTAAGCTTGTCACAGTAGACTCCTTAATTTCTGAATCAGAACTAAGGATTAGATCCTTAAAGTATGATAATGAAATTGAAGGATCTTCATAAATCTATACTTAGATTTTAGAAGTACTAATATTCAATAGTAAATTCTTAGAGAGTTAATGACTATCTCTAGGAGATAAAGTCAAACTTTGCAATTAGGCAAGTAGCGCAAGGCGCACCTTACTTCGATATTCTAGAAGGCCTAGGCTTGGCCAAAGGCTTCTGGAATGTGAAAAAGGGCAAAGGAAAAATCATTATCATCTTCTAGGAAGATAAAGGACATATCCCAAAATATCTGTCTTAATGTGGCAAACAGGATCGTGGAAGTGTGACTGCCGTTTGGATAAAACAGGCATGAAGGAATTGAAGACGAGCAAGGCTCTAACTTCAAATATGTTTGTCATAAATATATTCACTACTAGTATTAAAATTGGATTTTAAATACTTAGTGTGATATATATATTGATGTTCAGAATCTGTTATAAACAAGATAGTGACCTCAATTGAGATTTAATCTGCGGATTGGAAACGGGATGAAAATCGCCGTTTTAACCGTAGATACCTAAGTTTAGGAACTACCCTTCGGGTGTG
>SKCR01018902.1:0-51711 GCA_019454045.1 Zanthoxylum bungeanum
GGATGTGTTGTAGATGTAGTATTTGATTGGGATTATATGGATTTGGATTTTGAGGCTGGTCACGGTGAAACAGAATCTGTCCCTGGGAAACGACGTCGCATCGCGACTCCGGCAAAGCGGAGAAGTATAAGAACTTAGCGTTAGCACGTCACGATGCGTATTAGGCTTGCATCGCGACGCGACAACCAAAAATCAGAATTTTCTATAGGAAATGCGACGCGTAACCAAGTCTGGATATTGTTTTACAATTCATTTGAGGAGTAGAAAGGTTCTAATAGGGTAATCCAATTCAGTTAAGGAATTTTATGTGATTATGAAATATATTTTATAACTGCTGATTCTAACTCCGTATATTCTTTATAAATACTCATTAGGAGCCGCGCTCGCCCTCAGCGACGTGAATGGAATTTAGCTGGACTTCAAATCTGTGAGTGGAGATTTATTTTTTTCGCAAGTTGATTTTATAATTACTTATTTCAGATTAAAATCTATTCCAAGACTTATTTTTAAAAGTTTTAGGGCGTTAGCCTTGCTTGATTTATCAGTTACATGTTAAATGAGATTTGATTTAAAAGTTTTAAACTTTATCAGCATTATTTTTATATTTTTGGGGCATGAGGGAAAAACTCACCCCAGTATGTAACTTGACACAATTGGAATTGACGGACAGAGACTGTGTGCACACGTAGTTTAGGGCTAGGGGGGCAGCGATACATAACGCCCCTAGACCCTAGTTTCAGAACTTGGAGGGTAGCATAGATCCGCACCCCCAGTTCTAGTTTGTGGCTTGGGGGACGGCGATACGTAACACCCCAAGATCACCAGTTTCAGGGACATGAGTGGCATGTTTTGGAGGACGACGATACGTAACGCCCCCATGCATCCAGTTTTTCTATAGCATCAGAGTTATCTTCTTCAGAAAGTTTTCAGGAAAATATTTTCCAGTTAAAAAGAAAAAATATGAGTTTCAAGAAAGTTTTCGGAAAAGATTTATGTATAAATGGTTTCATATGATGTTCTGATTTGTTTTCTTATTTTTGTAGCTCCACTCACTAATATCCTCTGGACTCACCCCACCACTTCCCAGTTCTTTTGCAGGATACTTCTTTTGGTGGGCCATGTGTGATGAGCGGAAAATATATCAATATTTACCGCCCCTTTAACTTAATATTTTGTTTAGTTTCTCGGGTTTGATGAACGTTTTGATGTGTTTTAGTTTATTTTGCAGATAAAATAATATCGGATCTCAATGAAATCATTTAGGATGAAATATGGGTCAAATAAGGGCAATTATTGGACTTGATATTTTAATTTTGGAGATTGGAAACTTGAAATGGCGTTTTTGACGAAGTGCAGTTTTAGAAATTCCAATTTTGCGCATCTGTCGTATTTTGGGCATAAATTTTTACTCCGATATCGGATTGAGCTGATTCAAGTTCTTGATTAACGAAGACTCAAAGCTCTACAGCTTTGAAAGACAAAATAATTTCGAATTCTGAAGATTTCATGCCCGAAATTGATGAACCATCCAGAACTGTGTTGTGTGTAATTATTTAAGTCACTTTCAATCATTTTCAAAGCAAAAAATAAATTAATAAATAAATAATAAAAATTATCAAATCATCACCAAACATGATAAGAGATTAGTGGAGCAATTAATAATGGATTTGGTGGAGCAATTAGTGGAGCAATTAATAATTGATTTGGTGGATGATTTGATGGAGGCAAAATTTTGCCTATAAATACCAAACCATTTCATTTGTAAAATTCATACTTTCTTCTAAGGAATTCATTAAGAATACTAAGAAGATTGTATCTTGTTTGTTTATTTACAGCTTTCAGTAATTAATTTCTGCTTTCGCACTTTATTTTCTTTACTTTTCAGTTTTTACTTTCCGTAATTTACTTTTACGCACAGTACTTTTCTTTCTTTAATTTTCAGTTTTTACTTTTCAGTAATTTACTTTCAGCAATTTACTTTTCAGCAATTTACTTTCAGCAATTTACTTTTCAGTATTTAATTTTCAGTATTTAATTTTCAGTATTTTACTTTATGTCTTTTATTTTATTTAAGTTTTTTTTACTACCCGTAAATATGTGTCGTAACTAAGCTAGTTATCTGGGGTTGTGATGAAATCCAATATCACCGGTTTATAAGGGGTTAGATTATAGCTTGGGTAATATAAAAATTTATTTATTGAGTCTTAATCTTAATGCTTTTTTCATTAACTGGCCATTAATAAAATTGAACTGGGAAACTTATAATGAACTAGACATAGGGATTTTAAGTTTAAGACCTTAGACTCAATAGTCCACGATCTTCCTTGAGGATAGATAACCCTTTAATAGATTTCCTTACAGGATAGACATATACCTGTCGGGCGGGGGTAGCCATAATTGGAACTTAAACTTAATGAATCCAGATAATTTGGTTGACATAGACATATGGTTCAATTGGGTTAAACTGGGTATTTGTGTCTGACCATCGACAGAGGCTTACACATAATTTAGTGTTCCAGGTTAATAAATCAATATATTACCAAACTTTAAGATAACCACTTCATCTTTAAAATGATATTGGAAGAAATCACAACCTTAGATAGTTTTTAATATTGAATTTTCTTAAAACCTACTTTCGAACAATTTTATTTACTTATTTTTAAATTTAGAATCGTCACCATTTCAAATCAATCAAACAACATATTAGATACTAGTAATTATTTGACCTCATAAAATTAATAGATTAGATATTAAGTCCTCGTGGGATCGATATTTTTATACTACTTGAACGATACGTGCACTTGCGTTATACGCGTGTGTAAGCACCAGTCAATGTGCTGTTTTGGAGACCCAGTTCGAGGACAAGTGTTACACTACAGTCACTGAGCTATATTCATCTAGAGTGTAGTCTTCTGAGGAGTCCTTTTGTTGTATTATTGACATGAGAGTGATGATGTCTATACATTACATTTACTTTTGATCATGTATATATGCATGTGTTTATATTCATGATCTTGCATACTAGTTTATTTAAGTTTTCAAATTGCATAGTATAGAAATATGAAGAAAGTGTCCTAGTTCAAGTGATAGAGGTTAAAGCGACAGTGGGATCTGTTGTCTTCCGGTAACATTTCCGTATTGGGGATGTTACACGAATGTAGTAGAGGATGCAAAGGATATTATGGCACGTTTTCTAGGGGGCTTGAATATATAGATTTCCAACATGGTGGAGTTGCATCACTATGTTTATTTAGAGGATATGCTTCACATGGCTATCAAGGTAGAGATGAAACTCAAGAAGAAGTCTACTTCCAGATTTGGCACTCAAACTACTCCAGCATTGAATGTGAAATGGGTTCCTAATGATTGACGGGATTGAGGCTTTAACAAGCCAAGGGCCGAACCTAGTGCTAAGGGTAAAGAAGTAGCATAACCAAGCAAGGCTGATTGAAATCTTAGAGTAAATCACCAAAGACTAAAGACATCTAGTGTTTCAAGTGTTTGGGCATGGGACACTATGCTTCATAGTGCCCAACATGCGCACATTAGTGATTGATAAGAAGAGTGGTGAGGTACATTCTACGGACAGTGAAGTTAAGGTTGATGATGATGAGCCTGAGATTGAGGATACTAGTGACAGAGATGGAGCTACATACCCACTGGATAATTTGTCTTTAGTTGTTAATCGTGCTTTGAGTGCATAAATTGTTGAGGATGAGAGTGACCAACAGAGGGAGAACATATTGAACACTAGATGTCGTGTGAATTGTAAGGGGTGAAGTATGATCATTGACGGGCTAGTTATACTAATGTCATAATTATGGCTTTAGTTGAGAGGTTGAGATTAGATTGCTTGAAGCATCCCAAGTCTTATATGTTACTGTTGGGGTTTTGGGCAAAGGGCGTGGCAGAAGTGCGGTTTGGGTGAAATCGTAATTTTAAAATTTTTTAAATTACCGAATGAATTATTCAATATCCAATATGAATAATTCATTCATATTTCACCTAAACATATTTATTCAATATCAAATAACGACATAAATATGTAAGAAATGTCTTAAAACACATTTTTTCGCAAAGTGGTTTAAAACATTTTTTTGACCGAACCGACCACCCAACACTTATGGCGGCTACCCAGGTCAGCCCCAATAGTGTTAGGCCAGTTCATGGGCTGCCCGAAAAGTGACAAATTCACTGTTTGGATAGCTGTCACCCGGTTGGCTTAAAAGTCACCCGGTAACACCATTTTTCGCTGTTTTCACTTATTTCAACTCCGAAACAATTTCCGGAAATTGTTCCAACACCCAAAACACATCCAATACATTTATATGACATCAATTTCATCAACATAAACCCAAATTTTCCAGATCTGATCCAGAAACCAAAAATGCCAATTTTTCATGTTTTAAATCTAATTTTTCAAGATTAATCTAATTAATCAATACAACAACCAAAGTCACCACACATGAAGCACCCAAGAACAATTCTAGGCATTACAAGAGTGGTCATAACACTATAGAATGGCAACATATCATCTAATGATTAAATTGGCAATAATTACACTAATTTCATCCAAATCAACTTCACACATGCTCAACACTTCCAAATCCATCCTCCAAAATCAAAAACCCCAATTTTAACAAATAAAGGAAACCTAGAACTATTCTAAAAATCCAAGAAAATAAGAAACTAATTTCCAAGCTTATGGTTGTAGAAGATTACCTTTAATCTCTTGATTTCCTAAGCTTTTCTTGAATTTTCCTTCATTTTCTTTCTTGTTTCATCAAACCATATTTGGGAGCTTTTGTTTAGGGTGTTGTTCGGCCATGGGTAAGCTTCTAAGGGAAAAGAAAATTTTTCTTTTTAAAGAAGCAATGACTGACTCTATTAAGGGTATTATGGTCATTTTCAAAATTTAGTTCAATCAAATTATATTAAACCTTATGTTAACCAATCATAAATGCACACATAAAGTTGAATTAAATCATGCCATGTGTCACCAATAATAATTCAATATTTTTCATAACAATTATGAAAATTTTTATCAATTAATTATTATTATATATGTATTTTATTTACATTAAATAACAAATACATATATTAATTGCATGTGTCAAAATCTCATTTGACAATTAATTAATATGTATGTAATCAAATTATGTATCAAATACAAATACACAATAATTACGATTGACCAAAAATGCCCCTATGTGTGTGTTTTCGTTTAACGGTTTAAACGATTCGAATTAACTCTTTTAATCCGATGAAGTATTATGAATAATATGTATTATTCATAGCGCGTTGCCCAAGTGCTCAACGAGTACACTTCATATTGTGGGACTCTAAGTTTAGGTTTATCCGTCACGAAATCCAATTTCGTGTCCATAATTCACCCACTCGTAAATTATGACGACCACAGATAATCTCACTTAAATATACAAGCCGAGGTTATTGCATACGTATAATCTCTCCGTCATGGGCTATCCATATTATACCTGGGATATAGATAAAAACGTCAAATCCTTTCGGTATAATATAATCGACTTTCAATTTACGATCTCTAAATAACACTCGGAACTGATTTACGAAGTTATACCATGACCATGGATTTACTAGATCATAAACACGTGTAGGATGCCTATGCCTTGTACACATGACTGACATATTCTATCTTGATATGTACAGGATATCATGAGCATCAGTCCACACCCAACGAACAGGCGAGGGTCTGATCTAAATAGATCGGTGATGTGACTGCCATCAAAGTGTGGAGGATAACTCATATATCCACAATGGAATCTCAAGTCGAAGAACCACTATGCTCGCTCAACTCGAGAAGATTCCTATTGACGTTGGTGTACCATCTATTAGGAAATCTTCAGTGAGTCGTTCAGTGTTTATCAAATAAACACCTACATGTCTATACGAGTCTCCCGAGACTCATGGTTCATTGGGATAAACCATCGGACCAAGTCACGATATACAACATGTACTGGCCTCAGCGGATTTTACTAACCGACACGTGTTAGTAAATCTTGACCAGGAACTTTATTTAAGGATATACAACTTATAGTGACGCTTCCCAATGTCAATTACAAACTACGTTGTAACTGCGCACTACGTTGTAAATCCTAGGGTCTTTGTCTAATATACATGTATCACTAAATCAGATTTCGTTTCAATCTAATTGCTACCATTAAATAAGTAATATTATGGAAAATGGAATTGCTCGTATTCATGAATCTGACTTAAATACGATCCGGATTGGCACTCTGAGCACCAACCCTAACAATTTCTCCCAGTTGCTCTAGTGCCGATCCACAATATCATATACACATCTCAATGTATATCATATACTCATGGCCCTCAAGAGCTCACCTAGCACTCAAGAGGTAGGCAACAATAGGTAAGCCCGCTTTAATAAATTGAGTCTGTCCAACAAACCCAATTGTTTTCCTTAGCCAGTATCATTCATATTTTGTAGAACCCAAATTCCACATCAATATTGTTGGAGTTTCTAGAGGTCCCAAGATCAAAATCCAAGCATGAAACACAAGTGAATACAACGACGAAGTTGCGGAATACTTACATCGAGCGGTTGAGAGACGATTTGGCAACAAAAACGAACTGAAATTATGCTCACTGTTGGGCGTGAACTGCTGTGACAGTGGCTGAAATGGGCTGCTGTTTTTGGCCATTTTGAACATCAAAAACGAGCTCCAAGCTTCATCAAAACGTTCCCGGCTCATGGGGGGAATTCCCTATCACCTTCGCATTGATCTCGGAGTGTGCTAGCACTCTTGATTTTACCATAAAATCACACTTGCTTCCCTCCATTTTTGCTTCAAAACTCACGGTCAAACCAGTAAAGAAAAGAAGAAAAATGGCGTGAGATGAGAGGAAGAAAAGTTGCTTCCAACGTGAGAGAGAGAGAGAGATGTTGAAAAATTAAAATGTAAAGTGTATTAGTTCTATTTTATTTCCAAAATAATAAACCATATACCACTTTTCCATTTGGAAAAAGTCAAGCCCTTAATGCTTCAACAACTTCCATCAATCACCATCAATCACATCAATCAATCTAGTCAAGTCACATCACTCAAAGTGACTAGTGATTTGACGCTTGATGCGACTAGCGATTTGACGCTTGATTTGACGAGCCGCTCTCGAATTCGAAATGCGAATGCGCTCGCAAATAATCTCGGGCTCGGATTCGCTAATTCTAAATTAACGAATTTTCCGTCGCGTCGTAATTAAATGATTACGCCAAGCGAAATCACTATTCACGTCGCTAACGAATTAATTCTAAATTAATTCGCTCGCCCGAATTAAAATCTAATTTTAATTCCGCGTCGAAATCCAATTTCGTTTAATATATCAAATATATTAATTCCTCGATTAATTCCAAATTAATCATTCTCTCTCTTTAAATTGATATTTTATCCCAGATAAAATATCTCCGCAATTAATCCCAGATTAATTTTCTCTCTCATCACATTAATCCTAGATTAATAAAAGTGCGAGTCATACGTCATCGGTGAATCTTTGGGAAGCGACCCATGAGATCCCCGGATAATTCGGGTAGTAAACGGTCGTCGGAGTATCCGAATCACGTACGTACCAAGTACTACGTTCTCTACCGATTTACGAGACACGATCGGCTTCTAGCAAAGCACGAAGTCTACCCAATTCTCCGGTCATATCCATCTAAGAATATTTAAGATCTGTATCAAGCGTAGTATACCAAGTATTGTGTATATCGGCCCAGTATCGGATAGTCACGTGCTAGGGCTGGGGCTGGATAAGTGTCTGCCCCGTCCGAAGCACATGTCGGATGTCTGGTAACTAGTCTCTATAATCGGATATGCATGACCTAGTCATAATATCCCGATGGTTGCGCAACACTTAAGAGCACTAATACCGTATCCTGCGTGACATCATCTCCACTATGACTGAAGTGATACTTCCGTCTTGACATCACACCCAATACTCTACGATTCTCAATATACCCAGCAGTTGGCGTACATAGAACCGGTTAGAGTCCTAGACGACCTCAACTAAAGTATATTGATTGTCGTAAGCATTAGCGGTGCAAGTCTCAGGTTAAGACCAAATACACCTACCCTGATGTCGGACTCCCATAGACACATAGTCATAATACCAATGGGATTCCGAGGGGTCTGTCCAGAGCGAAGCTGTTTCCCGTACCATCGGTGAAACACAACCTCCTATCGCACTTGCATAAGTATCCAATACTTAAATATATGAGAACTATGCCGTTGTGCCCTCACAACGCGCACAAGTGCAATACTAGCCTATTCCGCATTATCGATGTCCTGTCTCGATAATACTCCGGCTAGGGATATTTAATGATTAATCCTTCGTGGACTGATACTGTCTCATATCATTCTCCGTCCAGGAATAAATCATAGGGACCTCTAATCATTTATACATCTAAGGTGATCTAATCACAAATGATAAGAGTGCAATCTCCTTTGTCACATAGTTAATTTGTACAACAACACCGTGATCTGTACAAATAGTGACGCTATGGGTCATATTATCCAACAATCTCCCACTTGGCACATAGCCAGTCACTCGAGTGTCTAACACCCGAACTATGTACGGTTCGCTCAAATTGCTGAGAAAAGATTTTCGTCAGTGGATTTGCATGATTATCGTCTGACGCGATTTACACGATCATCACATCGCCACGATGTATGATCCGAACGAATCAGATGATATTGAAGTATATATCTGGATCGTCGATGAGACCTTTAATTCCTTAGCCTGTGCTGACGCCTAGCTCAGCCGCTAACAGAACTATATCTAATCTAATTAGATTTATTATCGATCCAAATGGCTTCTATTGCTGCCTCAGCTGCAGCAATAATCCGCATTTGTTGTTTATCCGGCAACAGTATCTTGCTTGGAAGATTTCCAGCTCACTGTACCGTTATACTATTGTATAGTACCTTTGTTACGACTTATAGTCGTTTTCAGGAAAGCCAAGCTTTCACCGATTATTTTATGGGAATATCATTTCCAAGAAATGACATATTATCATTATCTTACATGACATTCATGTCAGTGCACTCCCACCAACCCTTTTATATACACAAGAATCATATTGTTTTGAATTAAATCATACTCCTTTATGATTACATCAAAACGATAATTCCAAGAATCTATGCTTGCTTCAATCCAAACATGGATCGAATAACCTGCAAACCTTGTTTGCTTGTTATGGTACGACAAAACCGACAGGATGTTATAAACATCCTCCGAAAGGTTTCCTTTTCAGGAAAGCGATTTTCCGTTAAGCTGTCATATTTCATAAATGAAATACACAGCTTTAGCAAGCATTATCCAAATGGATTTACAATGGCAACATGTAAAAGGTTTCGTCGGAATCAACATAATGTTGATAACTCTACTTTTCTTTACAAGCCTAGCTTAGTAGTTGGTATGTTGCCTTCCATGTATGTCTTCCTTGAAGACTTATAAAGTACCAATAGGCACAATGTCTTATGGTACATCAACTAGTATCCAAACTTGTTGATATACATGGAATCCATTTCGGACTCATGACATTTGTCATAATAGGGAGACGATACCTTGTATCACTACCTCATACGTAATCAGTTGGTATACCTTAAAAGATTAACATCTTTATGAGGTGAGATCAAAACCCATACCCTAGGTTGTTTTCTGACTCTCTCCGATCTACGTGGTTCTTGTGTATTCGAAGATTAATGGAATAGTTTCATCCTTGATGAACTATTTATGTTCCATTAGGAATAGGTTCTTGAATAGTATTACTCCTGATTTTCATCGAGTTTTACTATCCTCCCTCCCACTTACCACTGCATGTCTGTATTCCTCTCAGGAAAACTGCATGGTGAGCAACAATCTAATTGTTCTCATGTGAGATTTATAAGTACTATACTTATGGTTTCCTTTAGGATAACCAATTTGGCACTTATCCAATTTAGGTTTTAGTTTGGTATTATCCAAACATATGCCTAGCATCCCAAATGGTCAGGAATGAGAAACCCGGTTTCTTTCCCGTTCATATCTAATATGTAATCTGTCAAACAGATTATTATGGAACTTTATTCCAAATAAGTTATTGCACTGTTAAAACTTATCCGTTGAAGGAAATGGTAGCTTAGAGCGACTCATGATTAACCTAATCATGTCCAACAAAATTCGGTTACTCTGTTCGGACACACCGTCACTTTGACGTGTTCCGGGAGGAGTCCTCATTTGAAAGAATACTATATTCTTTCAAGTATATAAGAAACTCATTGCTTAAGTATTTTCCATTACGGTCTTACCGTGACAGTATAATACTATAGTCGATCTATTTGTCTATTTCGTGTCGAAACTCTAAAAGTTTCCAATTTGTGTTCTTCAAAAGAAACACATAACCATAACGCGATGCCACATCCGTAAGGTCACGAAATATTCATATCCATATCTAGCCTAGCTAGACATGGGCCCACTTGTTTCAATATGAACAAGGGCTAATAGATCGATGGCATTTTACACTTTTATCAAGTAAATAGTGTTTTAGGCACATTGCCCAATAAACTAGATTCGTAGACTTTATTTGATTGGAATCAAAACAGTCCGAGTACCCACTCTTCGAAAGTGTGGATATACGAGTCTTGTTCGATTGTGTCCCAGACAACAATGCCATAATTAGTTTCTTCTGATCAAATCATTTTGAGCTATTTGTTTGTCATTATATATATATTTGAGATTTATTTATATTCAAAATATAATTATGTTTTCACATCTAATGTGTTTATCTCATATCATCCTTATATAATAAAACACTTTAGTGTTCTAAAATATAAAGGTTTACCCGCAGTGGGTTAAACACTGATAAAGAGATAATATATCTAGTCAAACTAGTTACATTATAACAGTTCTCTAATCCTGCTCATAGCAGATTCTGAACATCAATATATATATTTATTATGTACCATATTAAGTATCTAAAATCCAATTTTAATACTAGTAATGAACATAATTTTGACAAACATATTTGAAGTCAGAGCCTTGCTCGTCTTCAATTCCTTCATGTCTGCTTTGTCCAAACGACAGTCACGCTTCGCGATTCCGTTTGCCACAATTGTGCAGACATTTTGGGATATGTCATTTATCTTCCAAGAAGACTATAATGATTTTGCCTTTGTCATTTTCAATATTCCAGTTGCCTTTGACCAAGCCTCGGGTTTCCAGAATATTGAAGTAAGGTGTGCCTTGCACTACTTGCCTAATTGCAAATTTTGACTTTATCTCTTGAGAATAGTCTTTAATTCTCCAAGAATTATTTATTGCAATTTTAAAAGTACTTCCAAGATCTAATCTTTGAATATCCTTCAATTTCAATATCATACTTTAAGGATCTAATCCTTAGTTCTGATAAAGAAATTAAGGAGTCTATATGACAAGTATTATGGATTAAGCACTAAAGTTATCATTACATAATCTTCCAAAGATTATGCTCTACTATTTGCTTAATTCCGGACTTACGCATAATATTATTTTATCAAATAAAATAACTAATTAGTTTCCAGGACCATCCTGAAAATTTATTCCCAATTTGAAAATTAAAGTCGTTTAAATACATTTTCACCCAGGATTATGTCTTAAACACTAATCTTTCATATCTATCTTGATTCTAATAGTCCAACTATTTAATCAACGATTTGTGGTACTATTTATTATAATGATTATAATAGTCCAACTATATAATCAAATATAATCTAAATTAATTAACCTCAATTACATTGATTACTATAATCCAATTATAAAATCAACTGTAAACTGAAATTAATTAATTCAAATATATTGATTAATATAATCCAATTATATATAATCAACTATAATACAGTCCAACTGTTAAATAAAACAACAATTTAAATATTAGTCCAACTAACATTTAATCTAATGACGAAATAATTTAATGAGCGCGTATGGCGAGTAATTGAACGAGTATTGCAAATTCAATTCTTGCCTCCCACTATTTTTCGGCGAGCCTCTAACCCTCTGTCGAGTACTCGGGAAACCGTGTTTCCTAGTGGGCTAGGATCCCGTTAAATATCACACAATCTTGACTTTGGCCAACAAATTGTATGATAATTAACTAGGTAGATCGATTGGATCCAATCCAATTCCTAGATCGGTAGTAGGGGAACATCCAAGTCCGAAACATATATCTTATATATGCCAATACATCCAATGTATTACCTAACCTTTTTCCTCTGAATCAACTAGGCCTTGGCTTTGGCACAACAAACCTAATGATCCCAGTCAAGCGCGGACCCATTGACCATGGAAGCTTCGTAATCAATGTCGATGGGCAAGAAGTGGTCTTGACTTTGGCCAACAAACCACAACTTGGACAAGACACCAATATGGAACAAAGCTTCGTGATTCAAACACATCTTCGACGGACAAGGGCTTGACTTTGGCCAACAACCCATGCCAATCTAGGATCTTGAGTGAGAATCACTCAATGGAAGGAAAAACGCATGATATTTGATGAGGGTTTTTCGTGTGCAAATTGGCAACCAATTTATTATCTTTGTTAAGGTCTCATCATCATACACCCTTAAACATGCATTCTAAACACATAATAAAGCGCATATGATAAAATAATAATGATATGCGGATGGATATTTTACACATTGATCCTAGATCAAATCTCTCACTTTCTCTCTCCCGCTAGCACAAATATTTCTTCTACCCGTTACACTACACTTCTAAAGAAACCTCATTTACATTGAGGGGAATATGTGAGAAGAGAATACAAAGAATAGGAGGTGATAAGGCTGGACACGCAGGTCCAATTAATAAATCAAATTTATTACAACAATTTCTAAAATTGCCCCACCCATCTAATATCCATCCGATATACATTATTCATGCATCACAACCATGTATTCACTCACATAAGCATGCTATCAATCAATCTAATCAAATTAATTAATCTGATAATTATGTGATCATCCAATGTTCAAACAACGATTTGATTTTGTTCGAGTCAAACTCGTTTTTGCGAATAAGTACTTAAAGTACGAATTCCCGAATTAAATTAAACTACACAATTAAATCCAATTCAATTTGTATTTAATTCTAATTCACTATTTAATTCCAAATTAAATATCACACTTTATTAATAAACCTTTTACGAATTAAATTCCAAATTTAATTGTTACGGGTCTCAAAGCCCGATTAACGTCCAACGTCAACTTAATTAAAGTCCAATGGGCTTTTAATTAATTTCTTAAGGCGTGGACTTTTGGTCAACTCGGGTCAAACCCGCAACCAAAGTCCAATCCGGGATTTACCCCATAAGCCTTTAAATTAATTTTGGCCCATTAGGCCCAATTAAATTACAAAGGTCCATTATGTCGCATTTGGGCTTTATGGATGCGGTTTTGGACCCAATTGGATCCAATCCAATTTGCCTTAACCCAACTTTGTACAACAAAACCCAATAAGCCCAATAACAACAATTCAAGCTCAATTTCCAAAATTAGCCCAATTAATTAAATTACACAAATCCAATTTCGCAATTTAATTACCTAAAGTGTATATCATGATTAATCACCCAAATTAACATTTCTAAAACATCAATTCATACAATTAATCATGCTTTTTATCATCATCATATGTCCAACATATTTTGATTAAAATCAAACCCATATACATGCTACATTAAGTCTCGGCCAAAGGGGATTTAATGTCCAACTTTAAACCCAATCCAATTGAATCCAAATCAACATTAAATCAACATCCCCAATTGTTTTCAAGTCATCCAATGAATCAAAAAACAAAATACCAAGACAATAAGGGCACTCATCAATTCGGCCAACACAAGCATTTTGGGGAAATTTGTTCCAAACATAATTTCATCCAATTGATCCAATCAATTATCAATTAAAACATATTCAAGCATACTTAATCATCCAATTTCATAATTGCATGCTCAAATCAATTTTACCCAATTTCAAGTTCATGACATACTTGGCAATTTGGGGATTTTACGTCCGAATCGAATTCAATCCAATTGATTCCGCAATCGACATCTAATCATATTCCCGAATGATTTCCAACACATCCAATTGTCAAAATTCAAAAATCCCAAGACATTAAATCATGCATAACTTTCGGCCAAGATAGAAATTTGGGGAAAAATGATCCAATCAAATTTTCTTGAAATTGACTCAATCAATCTTCAATTCAAACATATTTAAGCATACAAATCCATCCAATTTAATTTATCATGCTCAAAATCAAGTTTGCCCAAATTTTAGCCCTAACTTTTTCATGCTTTTAACCTAAGCTCTTGATGCCATTGTTGGAGTTTCTAGAGGTCCCAAGATCAAAATCCAAGCATGAAACACAAGTGAATACAACGACGAAGTTGCGGAATACTTACATCGAGCGGTTGAGAGACGATTTGGCAACAAAAACGAACTGAAATTCTGCTCACTGTTGGGCGTGAACTGTGCTGTGACAGTGGCTGAAATGGGCTGTGTTTTTGGCCATTTGAACATCAAAAACGAGCTCCAAGCTTCATCAAAATGTTCCCGGCTCATGGGGGGACTTCCCTATCACCTTCGCATTGATCTCGGAGTGTGCTAGCACTCTTGATTTTACCATAAAATCACACTTGCTTCCCTCCATTTTTGCTTCAAAACTCACGGTCAAACCAGTCGAAAAGAAAAGAAGAAAAAATGGCGTGAGATGAGAGGAGAAAAGTTGCTTCCAACGTGAGAGAGAGAGAGATGTTGAAAAATTAAAAGTAAAGTGTATTAGGTCTATTTTATTTCCAAAATAATAAACCATATACCACTTTTCCATTTGGAAAAAGTCAAGCCCTAATGCTTCAACAACTTCCATCAATCACCATCAATCACATCAATCAATCTAGTCAAGTCACATCACTCAAAGTGACTAGTGATTTGACGCTTGATGCGACTAGCGATTTGACGCTTGATTTGACGAGCCGCTCTCGAATTCGAAATGCGAATGCGCTCGCAAATAATCTCGGGCTCGGATTCGCTAATTCTAAATTAACGAATTTTCCGTCGCGTCGTAATTAAATGATTACGCCAAGCGAAATCACTATTCACGTCGCTAACGAATTAATTCTAAATTAATTCGCTCGCCCGAATTAAAATCTAATTTTAATTCCGCGTCGAAATCCAATTTCGTTTAATATATCAAATATATTAATTCCTCGATTAATTCCAAATTAATCATTCTCTCTCTTTAAATTGATATTTTATCCCAGATAAAATATCTCCGCAATTAATCCCAGATTAATTTTCTCTCTCATCACATTAATCCTAGATTAATAAAAGTGCGAGTCATACGTCATCGGTGAATCTTTGGGAAGCGACCCATGAGATCCCCGGATAATTCGGCAGTAAATACGGTCGTCGGAGTATCCGAATCACGTACGTACCAAGTACTACGTTCTACCGATTTACGAGACACGATCGGCTTCTAGCAAAGCACGAAGTCTACCCAATTCTCCGGTCATATCCATCTAAGAATATTTAAGATCTGTATCAAGCGTAGTATACCAAGTATTGTGTATATCGGCCCAGTATCGGATAGTCACGTGCTAGGGCTGGGGCTGGATAAGTGTCTGCCCCGTCCGAAGCACATGTCGGATGTCTGGTAACTAGTCTCTATAATCGGATATGCATGACCTAGTCATAATATCCCGATGGTTGCGCAACACTTAAGAGCACTAATACCGTATCCTGCGTGACATCATCTCCACTATGACTGAAGTGATACTTCCGTCTTGACATCACACCCAATACTCTACGATTCTCAATATACCCAGCAGTTGGCGTACATAGAACCGGTTAGAGTCCTAGACGACCTCAACTAAAGTATATTGATTGTCGTAAGCATTAGCGGTGCAAGTCTCAGGTTAAGACCAAATACACCTACCCTGATGTCGGACTCCCATAGACACATAGTCATAATACCAATGGGATTCCGAGGGGTCTGTCCAGAGCGAAGCTGTTTCCCGTACCATCGGTGAAACACAACCTCCTATCGCACTTGCATAAGTATCCAATACTTAAATATATGAGAACTATGCCGTTGTGCCCTCACAACGCGCACAAGTGCAATACTAGCCTATTCCGCATTATCGATGTCCTGTCTCGATAATACTCCGGCTAGGGATATTTAATGATTAATCCTTCGTGGACTGATACTGTCTCATATCATCTCCGTCCAGGAATAAATCATAGGGACCTCTAATCATTTATACATCTAAGGTGATCTAATCACAAATGATAAGAGTGCAATCTCCTTTGTCACATAGTTAATTTGTACAACAACACCGTGATCTGTACAAATAGTGACGCTATGGGTCATATTATCCAACAAATATGACCCAGACGCTATATCAGTATTGTGCTATAGCTACTGAGTTGTCTATGTATTTAGAAATCAAATCCAAATACTATGAGAAAACCGCAAGCACTACACTAATATGAAAACTTCTAATCTATAGGGTCACTATGCAACTTCATAAGTCAATACTTCATAAGTTGCAACTGATTCCACTAGTTTAGTAGAATCAACGGTGACACTCTCGCTACATCTTTTCTGAATTTATATGACATAGACCATCTAATGTCATAATTAGGATCAAAACTAATATTACATTTATGGTTGCAGACTAAATTCTCCATGAATAAGAAACTCATTCTTAATATCTCTAAGATAACAAAGAACACGTTTCAAGATCCATCATATGGTCTGTAGCATATCAAAATAACTCGTAACAGTTATGATTAAATTGATATCTTTAGTCGCACATTATATAGTATTCATTATGCCATCATCCTATAATGCACAAGATTGACTAGACATTCTAATCAATCTCTCTTTCGACAAAAGTATCATCCTTTACAAAAGATGAATACCATAATGTTACTTTTATGGTTGCAGACTAAATTCTCTATGAATAAGAAACTCATTCTTAATATCTATAGGATAACAAAGAACATGTTTCAAGATCCATCATATGGTCTGCAACATATTAAAATAACTCGTAACAGTTATGATTAAATTGATATCTTTAATCGCACATTATATAGTATTCATTATGCCATCATCCTATAATGCACAAGATTGACTAGACATTCTAATCAATCTCTCTTTCGACAGAAGTATCATCCTTTACAAAAGATGAATACCATATATGTATAAAAGACACGTTAACTGTCAAACAGTTATACTAACTGTCATACATATAGTCTTACTGTGTCCTTTATTAGATCATATCTAATACGCGACTAATGGGAGTATCTCACAAGTCTCTTAGTTTTATATCATATATGAAACCTTATATCAAATATAACAGAGACTACTCCCACTACTTTCACAGAGAAAAAAGACTTAGGTAAACCTTTTACCTCTCAAATATTTCATTATTACATTTGTAATGATAATGTCGTTAGGATATATAACACTAGAAAGAAATTTTTTCGCTCCCACTGACCCTACTATCATATATGAATTCTCTATGCTTTGATAAAATCAGACAATCTGACTGTATCAAAATTAGAGAGCACAAATTTTTGGAAAGCTTATCTGAGTCTACAATAGTCTCTATAAGCTAATATATCAAATTGTGATCTTAGCAGAATGCAAAATCTAGGGCCATTCTAGAATGAACTCTTCAAACAAAGAAACCACAATGGATTTCTCATTCGGAGAAAACATTCAAGAACGCCACTTTGCATTCTTTAGCCAAAATACATAGTTTCATATCAACATTAACCAACAGATCTTTAATTATTCTATTAGTATGAATAGAGACAAGTTTCTCAGAATCTACAATAGATCACTGAGCATAACCTTTCTCACTGTCATACTATAAAGGTATAACCTTTAACAAGCTCATTTTGCTTTTGCTGCGCAAACAATTTGCACATTTTATGAACTATTCATAACGAAAGCCTAATCAAGTTCAAAACTTGATCGTAGCAAGCTATGAACAACCTTAGATCTATGATTCAATGCTAACTTTCGAAATCGATATCAAATATCGCTCCCACTATAAGTTATATAATAATTTACTTCGATAAGAAAATAACAAAATCATTAAGTATCAAATATTTTGTAAATGATTTTGACATCCCATTGAACTCATACATAAGAGGTCTAAGGGTATTTTCATCTAATTAATTATGTAGTTCCATTTATAGCTTACCATTCTCACATTTCACTTCAATAAATCAAGTCTTTTCTACAATTGTGAACATCTGATGTTACACACCAAGTAATAAAATAATTTTATTACTCGGGGTCGTAGAAAAATACTCTATCAAATAGAATATAATATTCCATTAAATAGAATAAATGATAAACTTTTACTTGTACCTCCTAGGCGCAAGTACTTTCAATTATATAACAATTATACAAAAGAAAGTTTTAAATCTCAAACTTTTCAAGATTCGAATTTTCTACTATACATATCATATATGTAACTGTAGGATCGAATGGAACCTTAATTAAAGAGATGAATTAGTGTTACTGGAGCATAACCCCCAAGAGTATTGAAACTAATTCGGTAACACTCAATATCAACAAATCAAATCATATAAGATTCGATTTCTCCCACTGACCAATTCCATCACGATGGAATTGTAGAAGAATAATATTGAGTAAGAATCACATTCATTAAATAACTTTAGAACTAATTGCCATAAATTCACATGTTTGATCATATCAAACATCCTTGAACAATTCAAAGACTCACGATGAATTTTAAAATATAGTTTTCAACACTTCAAATAGAATATCTTTGAACCATTCAAAATATTCTATCCGCATTTCATCAGAAACATATTGAAAGTTCTCGAACAATTCAAGACGTTCAATATAAATTCTTTTAGAAACATGTAACCAAGTCATGACAATTCATTAACTAAGTTACGGAGTAGAAAAAACTATCTAAGGCAATTTCTAATTCATTAAAGTACATACATCCAATGTATTAGTTTAATAAATATGTGGTCCAATGACAATTATTGGTTAAATGAAATTCAATCACATCATGAATACAATATTCATTAAATGGATAAGGATATATGATGTGATCTCATATCAGACCATCATTTACCATACGGAACAAGCATCTAATGCTTATGTGATAAAAACTCATAAAGCACGATTCTAAGTTATTTAGTTAACCGAACATTTTCTTAATGTTTATCTTCTTATGAATGACACTACTAGTCATATTAAAATATGTAACAACTGTTTATAAAGAACAAGTAACTATCCAATAGTCACAAGTTCTGTAATCAAATATCAAAACAATCATTAAACATTATTTTAATTAACTAGACGGGAGATCTAGTATCGAATACCTATAGTTATCGTATTGTGAGAATCAATATTCTCTATACACAACTTTACACATCTCATTTCTTAAGCTTTATAATTTGCATTCAATTATTCACAACAATTGCAAATGATTGATTAGCAAACTTTGTCAGACACGTGACTTCTAAAAGTCACTAAAGCCAAGAAACGTGATTATAAGATAAACAAATACTAATGGGTTTTTCCTAATACCAGTCAAGAATCTCGAGACATGAACTAATTCAAGTCAATTCTTACTGCATAAGAAACTATTCTTACTAGATAACTATATCCAAAAAAGATATCTATTTAGCTTACTAATCGTGACTTAGTAACTAAGTCACTAACCATCTTGATTTTTCAAGAAAATCATAACAACAGTTCCCGATGGTTTGAACTAATCTAACAATATCTAAGTCTACTGTCATTCTAGAACCTATTCTAGAAATACGCAACCATAAGTAAAGTCAGAAAACATATTCAAGTAATATGCTATGCAGTGGATTAGAAGTATAATTCTATAAACAATATAGAATAAAGGAAAAAAAAGCAGCAAATTCCATAAAATTACATACTGCTTTAGTTATGGATTTTTAACCCAGCAGTGTCTCCCACTACTTTACGTAATACCGTAATCCCCAATGGAGAACGGAAATTCAATAATTAAATCGAATTCCATAGTGAGAATAGGATCCCATGAATATATTTCGACTCACAGCTTTGACACGGTCTCGCCTACATATATTCATTAGGTAGACAACTCATTGTCAATCAAGAAAGGCAGCCAGTAGCCTACTATAGTGAGAAGCTTAATGGAGCAGTTTTGTGGTACCACATATACGACAAGGAGTTGCATGCGCTAGTGAGAGCCTTTGAGACTTGACAGCATTATCTATGGCCTCGAGAGTTTGTGATTCATACAGATCACGAGTCATTGAAGCATTTGAAGGGCCAAGATAAGCTGAACAAATGACAAGCTCGATTGTTAGAGTTTGTTGAGACATTTCCATTTGTAATCCGATATAAACAAGGTAAGGAAAACATTATCGCTGATGCACTATCGCAAAGGTATTCTTTATTTACTTCATTAAGTGCAAGAATGCTTGGGTTTGAATTTATTAAATAACTTTATGCAAGTGATACTGACTTTAGTATTATCTATTTTGCATGTGAAAAGTGTACATTTAGCAAATTTTACCAACATGATGGGTTTCTATTTATGGAGAATAGATTATGCATTTCTATTTGTAGTATGCGTGAGTTCTTAAGTTAGGGAAGGGCATGAGGCAGGTTTAATGGGGTATTTTGGCATTTCTAAGACCTTAGAGATATTGAACGTTTGTGTGATAAATGCTTAACTTGTAAAAAGGCTAAATCTAAGGTTATGCCTCATGGTTTGTTCACTCCATTGCCTGTACCTAGTGAGCCACGGGTAGATGTATCAATGGACTTTATATTGGGCTTACCTATGACTAGGCGGGGTAGAGATTCCTTCTTTATAGTGGTTGATAGGTTCAGTAAGATGGCACACTTTATATCATGTCCTAAGACTGATGATGATGCTAACATTGCTGACTTATTCTTTAGAGAAGTAGTACGGCTCCATAGGATTCCACAGTGTATAGTTTTGGATCATGATGTTCAATTCTTTAGTCACTTTTGGAAAGTTTTCTGGGATAATTTAGGAACTAAACTTTTGTATTCTACTACTTGCCACCCCCAAACTGATGGGCAGACCGAGGTGGTTAATAGGACTTTGTCTTATTTATTGCGTACCATTATCATTAAGAACTTAAAAACTTGGGAGGATTGTTTGCCTTTTATTCAATTTGCATATAACTGTAGCATTCATTCTTCTACATCTTATTCACCATTTGAAATTGTTTATGGTTTTCACCCACTAACTTCATTAGATTTGTTACCATTATCTGTTAATGAGCATGCATGGTTAGATGGAAAAAAGAAAGTTGATTTGGTGAAACACATACATGAGAAAGCAAGAGAGCACATACAATGGATGAATTATCAATATGTTTCTCATGCCAATAAGGGAAGAAAGCGTGTGGTATTTCAGCATAGATATTGGGTTTTGGTACACATGCGCAATGAGAGATTTCCTAAAGAGCGTAAATTCAAGCTACAATCGAGAGGGGATGGTACATTTCAAGTCTTGGAATGGATTAATGACAATGCATACAAGCTAGAGTTACAAGCTGAGTATAATGTGTTTGCTATATTTAATGTTTCTAACTTAACTCTTTTTTTATGCAGGTACAGATTCGAGGTTGAATCCTTTTCAAGAAGGGGGTAAAGATGACGATGAACTGACTTGGATGATTAAACCAAGCAAATCCCACGCAACGGATAGAACCCCAAGAACCAAGAATTTGATTTTATAGGAACAAAACCCTTCGAAGGCCACAAAGAAGACCCAGAAAGAACTTGTCTTTGAGAACCCTTAAGATGATTCCTTGTAATGTTTTGCTAGCAAGGAAACGCCACTAAGGTTGCCACGCCTTAGATAAGTCGAAGTTGAAACAAAGGGGAATCCCTCCCTTAATCTTGAATTTTGGCCATAGCCATTTCTTTGAGAGAAATTTCAAAAATGGTGGATTCTTTTTATTAAGGAAGATAAGTTACAATACATAGTACAATAAAATAAACCGTAATGGGCGTAAAATAACCAAAACACCCTTAATGGCTACTAATGGCTACTTAAAGGCTATGCCCTTAATACTCATTTAGTAATCTAGACAAGTTTCCATAAAAGTCAACAAAGATGGCAAAGTAATAAAACTTCATCAACAACTTTGCCAAAAAATTCAATAAAGGAAAAACAACAAACATCACAAAAATTCAACAAAGGTAGTAACTTTTCCCAAAATATTTCAAGTTATCTCCTTTGCATAGAAATACCAAATCTTCATAGGCTTCATGTAACAATGCCTAAATGTTGTGTATCAAGCCCATTAAGCCTTGTGTAACTCGAATACTTATTGTTGGGCTTGATTCGACTTCATTCGTCAAAAATATACTTGACGAAGGAATTATTGATGCGTTAATCTAGTATGATTTTGGTCAAGTGGAATAGCTTTGGACCTACTCCATTGAAGCCATCATGTGACGCCAATATGCCCTGGTGTTGATTGACACACTCGGCAATGGCATCATGTGCTAGCCTCGCCATTGCGTCTCTGACCTTCGTAGCTCTCTGACGTTTGATTGGCCTTGTTGGCACTTGCAAAGGCTCCACCATATTGCTGGTCGTGACATATATTGTTCCTTGAATGGCTAGATTCGTGTCAATGTTTTCCATTTATAGAATTTGCATATAGTAGGTGCATTCATTCTACTCCCTTCTAGATCTGCTGCTCTTGTTGATCTGGCTCAGACTCACCTTCCGTCTCCTTCTAGTTTGAGGGAGGATATGCTGGTTTGGGAAGATGATAGACATGGGAAATTTTCTGTGGATTGTGCCTGGAATGCTTTGAGGTCGAGGAGACCCGAGATGCCTTGGTCCCGAGTTGTATGGTTCCGGAAATCTATTCCCCGCCATTCTTTTCTTCTTTGGATGTCCATTCAGGGAGGCCTGTGTACTCAGGACAGTCTAATGAAATTTGGTATATCCTCTTGCTCGCGGTGTATCCTTTGTGGTTGTTCGAGTGAGGACATCGATCATCTTTTTTTTCAGTGCCTCTTTTCTTTGAGGGTTTGGTCGTCTGTGCTAGCCATGTGTGGTTTAGACTGGAGCTGTCGAGATTGGCGCCAAACTATTGAGTGGCTTTGTCAGTTCTCTGGTGCCTCTTTATATCATCTTCTGGTTCGTCTGTCCTTTGCAGCGTCAGTTTACCATATATGGAGGGAGAGGAATGCTCGCACTCATGATATGCCTCTTAGGCCAGTTTCTGTTCTTCTATATGATATTGTTTTTGATGTTCGGAATCGTATTAGTTCTTTACGTAAGGTGACTCCATCTTATGACAATAAATGGCTTCACCTTTCGTGGCACTTGCCCGATGACATCTTTAGTTGATCTATTGTAGCCGTTTGGCTTTCTTCTAGGAGGGCTTGTCCTCTCTAGATCCTGGGGGATGCCCCTTTGCTCTTGTATAGTTTTCTTTTGGTTATAATACTTACCTTATCCAAAAAAAGAGAGTTTGGATGGTAAAAATAAGGCGGAGTTGGTGAAACTGATACATGAGAAAACTAAGGCGCACATTGAGCAGAAGAATGAACAATATGATTCTCATGCTAATAAAATAAGTAGGCGCATTGTATTTAATCTGGAGATTAGGTATATCTTCATTTGCGCAAAGAGAGGTTCCCAATACAGTGGAGATCCAAGCTGCAACCGAGAGGAGATAGTCCATTTCAAGTCTTGGAGCGGATCAATGACAATGCTTACAAGTTTGATCTTTCTAGTGAGTATGGTGTTTCTGCAATGTTTAATATTTCTGACTTATCTTATTTTGATGTAGGTACAGATTCAAGGTCGAATTATTTTCAAGAGGGATGGAATGACCTGAATTAAGGCACACTTGGAACCAATGGACACGACATTGCAAGTACCAACAAGGCCAATAACAAAGACAAAAGGCCAATAAGAACAGAGAAGCAATGGCGGAATTAGCTCAAAGTTTTATGGCCAACTGTAATAGACAAGTCAGAAGCACATTGGAGACGCATGTGGGCTTTAATGGAGAGGGCCCCAAGCTATTTTGAAGACAATGACCTATATGGAGAATTTTGCCTAACTTTGATACTTTTGTAATTCAGCCAAACCATGTATAATTTTATGATTTTGTTTGATATGTTGACTTTAGTTTTGATGTAATTAAGCTAGTTGACTAGGTCATTATGGTTAATTATGCTTAGAACCTTATTTATTGAGTAAGCACATCAATTAGTAGTTTGTATAAGCAGCTCCACTTTTGCTTAAGCTTAATTAGTTTTTAATGTTTATTTTTTTTGGATAAGGTAAGTATATTAATAAAAAAAACTACAAAAGCACATGGGCATACCCTAGATAACTAGAGAGGACAAGCCTTCCTAACAACAACAGCCAAAAACTACATAAGAAATAAGTAAATCAAATGATAATACCAAGAAAGGTGAAGCCATTTATTATCATAAGGTGGTTTCACCATTTGTAACAAACTAGCACGTCTCCGAACAGAAAACACAATATTATTGAGAAGAACAATAAAGTGGTGGGAAGGCTCATCATGAAGGCGAGCTTTCCTCCCCCTCCAGATGTAGTAAAATGAAGCTGCAAACGAAAGCCGAACTAGTAAATGATATAAGGAGACACTAGTGTACAGATCCACCCACTCAACAGTCTGCAACCAAACACGAGAGCTCCAATCCAAACCACACATAGTCAACACAGACGTCCAAACCTAGGAAGAGAAAGATTACTTGAAGAAAATGTGATATATTTCCTCCCATAACAACCACAAATGACACATCTCGAAACCCATCAACCTATCCTGAGAAAGGCCACCCTGAATAGTCAACCAAAGCAAAAAGAATGGCACGAGATTACTTTGCGAAACCACACAATACGATACCAACGCACGAAAGTACCTGTTAACCTCATAGCATTCCAAGCAAACCTAACTGAGAAAATACCTCCACAATCATCCTCCCAAACCAACTCATCCTCCCTAATAAATCATTATTTTAAGTTACAAGAGGGGGAAAACAACCTTTGGTGACGTGCTTGACTAAAAGCCAGTGGTAGTTTTTAAGTTTTTTGGTATGTTTTCCTTTAAGGGTATTTTAGTCTTTTAGCCTTTTTAGGTTTTCTTTAAGTTGTAATATATAAACAATTCATTCCTTTGAAATGAAAAAAAAAATCTTTTTTTTTCACGTGAAAAACCTTTTTTTGCTTCGATAAGGCAAGTATATTAACCAAAAAAAGAAACTAGAAAAGTACATAGGCATTCCCCAGAAAGGACAAGCTAAGGAGGACATGCCCTCCAAGCTAAACAACAAGAGCCAAGCAGGCTATGGCAAACAAAGAAAACTCAGAAAATATCATCGGACAAACACTAATAATAATGAAACCATCGATTATGATAAGATGGTTTCAGCTTCTTTAACAAGCTAGCACGTGTCCGCACAATAAAAATAATATCACTCAAGATAACACTAGTAGGGCAAGGTGATCCACCAAGCCGAAAGGCTACAAGAAAAATAAGATCAAAAGGAAGGTGGATCACCTTATAGACACTAACTCACTACCCTTCCATAAAAAATAATTTCAACGTGATCTCCACCTTCCTTATTATAGCACTGGGCAAAATGAACAAGGAAGACCACTACACCTGAATAGAAACAAAACCGACTAGATTAGTTGCAAAGACTCGCATAGGAAATATTACTAAAACTAAAATTCATGGCATGACCAATGATGTGTTCCACAATGATAGAACAGTCAGAAGCCCAACGCTTCAAGGACATCAAAGGAACTCCCAAATAACGCACTGGGAGCACACCTTCCTGAAAACGCGAGAGGTTGAGTAACCGATGCTTATAAACTGAGGAAATACCAGAAGAAAATAAATGACTCTTAACTAGATTAGCAACTGACCCAGACAATCCCATTAACTACTGAAGACAATCCTTAATTATAGAAATAAAATCCTCATCCGCCCTACTAAAAATCAAGATCATCTGCAAAACAGAGATGAGTAAGATGGATCTCATAACAACGCCAATGAAACTTGAAACCCTGCTCATGTACCATCTTTTGAAGTATGTCTGACATAACCTTCATAACCAAAATAAAAAGATATGGTGATATAGGGTCACCTTGACGTACGCCACGACCACTAGAGAAAAATCCATTTAAATGGACATTAATAGAAATTGAAAACATAGTAGAAGTCATGCTCTCCCAAATCCAGCCAACCATCATTTTATGGAAAACCAACAGTCATCAACACTTCAACCATAAAATCCTATCGATCCGTAACATATGCCTTCATCAAATGAATCTTGAGAGCACATTCAGGCACCCCTCAGTCCTATGATAATTCTGCATCAACTCCTGACATAATAAAATATTATAACTGATATGCGGCCCTGCAACGAAAGCAGACTGATCAGGACCAACTATAGAAAGAAAGAAAACCCTAAATTTAATTTGCAATAATCTTGGCAATACACTTATATAGATAGTGTTACAATATAAGATGGGTTGAATATCCTTAACATGTGGGGGATTAGGAATCTTTGGATTTAAAGCAATTGTAGTCGCATTCATTTGTTTCAAAAACTTCCTTGAACAAAAGAATGAATTGATTGTGAGAATAACATTATCACCCACCACGCTCCAAGCCTTCTTAAAGAAGCCTGAATTGAACCCATCCGACCGAGGAGCCTTATTATCCATTAGAGAGAACATAACAGTATTAATTTCTTCATTCAAAACCTCTCTACCAAAAACCTCTATTTGCTCATCAGAAAAAACTGAGTAATAGTTGAATGAAGGAGATCTAGATCAAAATCTTGTAAACTCAATTGGGGCCCCAAGAGAGACATGTAGAAAGACATTATCTCCTCTCGCACAAAATTTGGATCCTCCACACGAGTCTCATCCTCCTTATAAATAGAAGTAATATTACTACGATGAAGATGAATCTTCATAGAATGAAAGAAAAACTTCATATTTTGATTGCCAAAATTTAGCTAAAGAACCATGGACTTCTGTCTAACAAAACTCTCCTCAGCTTTTCTTAGAGTACCATACAACACAACAGAAATGGATCACAATGACTCTCTTGCAAAGCATGATACACCCCTTCCAACTCCCTCTTAATACCCAAAACCCTTCCAGAAAGATTAGAGAAGTGCTATTGATTGAATTTCCTCAATGCCACATTAACACTCCGAAGCTTCTAACACAAACAAAATATAGAAGTAACACAAACATCAATGTCTCGAGCTCTAGCCACGACTCGAAGGAAATCTGGATGCTCGGCCCAATAGTCAATGAATTTAAAAAGAATTCTTCTCTTAGGAAGATCTACAAGCGTAACCACCATAGGAGAATTATTCGAGATTTCAGAAAGAATAAACCTAGCCATCGAACGAGGAAAACGACACTCCCAGAATGTATTAGATTGACACGATCAAGCATCTGCCAAATAGGAGAATCAACTAGCTTATTATACCACGTAAAATGACATCTCGAATATTTTACATCCATCAAGCTAGCACTGCCCAAACATGAGCCCAACTGATCCTTCCAATAAGGTCAATCTAAAGAACCATCGTTATTCTCAAAAGGAGAGTAAATTTCATTGAAATCACCCGTCACCAGTCATGGAGAATTATACAACTCACAACAACTATCAACCAGAACACCCCACAGTAGGGGTGAGCAAAACCAGTTTTGGTTCCGGTTCCGCATGGAACCGGAACCTACCCGAAAAAATTCGGTTCCACACTAAGTGGAACCGAAACCTACCCAATTAAACATGGTATCCTATTATTCGGTTCCAATCTGGTTCCGATCTGGTTTCGGTCTGATTCCGAATTATCCTATTTCAAAATATTTTAATGAAAACTACATTCCAATACGAGTCTGTAGGAAAAAACGGGGACCAAATCGGAGTGCGGAAGCTCAAGAACGAAGAAAATGAAGTTTTAGACTTTTAATGCTCGTCAGTCTCATTACCCTTTCTGTTTTCATTTACAATTAGGCAAGTTATCAGTGCATTGAGTTTCCTAGTTGTGAAACCTTGGGTATGCTATGTTTAAATTTTAATCAAAGTAAATTAAAAAATAAATGGACAATCAATGGGAAGAATGATATCGTTTCATTTAATCTCTCTACATCATCCGTCAGCTCCTCCATCAGTTTGTAGAGTCCTGCAAGCAACATCATAAAAATGATCAAAATGGATCAAATTGATGATATATTACAACAAAAAATTTGTGCCACTAACCTTCAAATTCATTTCTAAGTTCTGCATTTTGAGATTTTTGCAAAGCAAGTTTCAATGACAATTGATGCGTCTGCAGACCAACATTCAGAAACAGCAGTAAAAGAAACAGCAGCTATATTTTCCTCCAGTTCCATCATTTTTTTGTCATTCTCCTCAACCAAATTCTAGTATTGTGGAATCAAATAGACCATTAACATGATGAGTAAATGCCAAATAGCAGACAAAAGCAAGCACACGGAGGTCCAAATTTTTTGAATGCAGCTACCACTCAAATAGTAGTGAAACTGGTTCTATATTCGATTCCAAAAACCGGTTCCGGTTCCAATCATTTTGGAACCGGAACCTACCCGAATAAAATCGATTCCTTCATTTTTGGAACTGGAACCTACCCGATTACAACCGGTTCCGGTTCCAAACCCGGAAAACCGCTCCGATTCCAACCGGTTCCGGGTAGACCCGGAACCGTTGCTCACCCCTACCCCATAGCTCATGACATTTTTCATAACTACAATGACATGAATCCAGCCACTCAATGAACATTAGATGTCACAGCTAGCGATATAGTAGACCCTTTGTAAGCGCCAACATGGCCAATCACATGCTAAAGAGCTAAGAAGATCATAGACACAATGGCAAGGCTAGCACAGAATGCCATGGCCGAGTGTAATAGACAACTCAAGGGCATATTGGCGTCGCATAAGAGCTTCAATGGAGTGGGTCCAAAGCTATTTCACGTGGCACAAGTCATTCTAGAGGACGCGCAGTAGCCAATTTTGAAGATATGACATTTTTGAAAAATTTGGCCATTTTATGCCTTATATGTAATTCGCCCAAATAGCTTGACTTTATGCTTGACATGTTGACTCTAGTTAGGCTATTTTTAACTCAGTTGGCTAGATAATTTGGATCAAGTTGGAATAGAACTAAATTAGTTAGTCAAAATGACCTATTAGGCATTAGTAGAATTGATGCCACTTTTGTTGTCTTTTTAATCTTTTTTCCAATTGCATAAATATTTGTATTAGTTAGTAAATGAATTTTAAGGGCTTGACCTTTAAGTAGCCATTGGGTAGTTTTAGGATATTTTTGTCTTTCTATTTTAAGGGAATTTTAGTAAATTTTTCTTATACTATATACAGTGTAAACTTTTCTTCTTCAATAACATATACACAATTTCGAATTTTATTCTAAGAAAATGGCTATGGAAAAATTTCAAGTTAAAGTAAGGGATTCCACTTTGTTCAAGCTTCAACTTATTTAAGGCGTGGCAACCTTAGTGGAGTCTCCGTTCTACCAGAGCACAATAAGGCATCATCTTAAGGGTTCTTAAAGAAAAGTTCTTTGTGGGTCTTCTTTGTTGCCTTTGAAGGGTTTTATTCCATGAAAATTTAATTCACCGTTTTTTGGGTTCAGGTCCGTTGCTTGGCCTAATTTCCAACTGAGTTCCCCGTCAAACAATCTCCACAAACCACTGTCATCACACAACTCCAAAAAAAACATGGGAGACATGACCGGCTTCTTATTCTTGACACTTATACCCGACTTCTTAGTCTCTAAAAAATCATTCACTTTCAATCCAAAGAATTAACATTGGAAATAGGCGAGTCATCATTCTCACATGCTTCAATCATGCCAATCTCACCATTAATAGGATCGACGACATAAGCCCCAAAGTCTCACCTTTACGGGAATCCTCTCTTATAGCGAACAGATCCACATAATTAGAAGAAACAACAATATGAGAGCACTCACCTTCCTCATGCGGCTCATAAACAACCAAATTCTTGCCATGAGAGGAACAAGTCGTATCAACATTAACCTACCCCTAATAATCCAACATCAACTCCTCAAAAGGAAAAAAAGATTCATTCTTTTGTACATCCTTACCTTTTATCTTCCTTTAAACTGTCACCCATTCCTCTTCCTTGTCAACATCTGAATTCATACAAACTGGAGGATCTACAAATTTATGAACCCAAACCTTAGAAGGTTTGCTCTCTCCAATCTTGGAAGCGCGCTTAGGACACACTCAAAGACTGACCAAAAACCCCACAAGAAGAGCATTTCATAGAAACCCACTCAAATTCAGCCCAGACTGTAATCTACATACCATTGGAGCATTGAAAATCTAAATCTTCAATCAAGTCAACCATTGCATCAATTTCAACACAGACACGAGCATACCTAATTCTTTTACGAGAAAGAGTAATATGGTCAGCGTGGAGAGGACAACCAACCTCACTTGCCACAAAACTGAACCCCTTAGAAGTACAATACTCAAAATGAACATTGTATAGACGAACCCAATCTAGAACCTCATGAACATCTTCCTTAGTTAGAGGCATATTGTATATTATCTTGTTTACCATAGATTACTCATGTGCTTTCAGACTTAGTGTTTGAGTGTCATACACAATAGGATTTAAGTCTGAAGTTAGTAATCTTAAATTATCCATAAAGAGCAAAGAAAGTGGGTAATTTGTTTGTGGTTTATTTATAGCGGCGGTATATTCTATAATTGTATGGCGACCTTGATCCGGGATCATCCATGTTGAGACATGATAATAGAGGCACCTTGCATGATGTGATCATATATGACCAGACCTAGATGGAAATGAGTTTCTTATAATATCCGTTAAATAATGAAATTAATATCGATCTACCAGATTGTCATATTATATTTGATCTTAATCTGAGTGTACTACAAACTACTGCATGGCAGGCCATGTCCTTTGATTTACAAAGGTGAGGTTGGTGTAGCAATCCTGACCAATAGCTGTGGGGTTTTCTCAAAGGCGCAGACGGAAGCGCGGTTCGGGCGAAATCATAACTTGAAATTTTTTTTAAACTTACTGAATAAATTATTCAATATCCCATATGAATAATTCATTCATATTTCACCTAAACATATTTATTCAATATCAAATAACGACATAAATAATCTAGAAACTGACATGAACCAAGGCACACTTGGAGCACCAAAGGACATGACCAATATTAAAGTAGAACCTTTGCAAGTACCAACATGGCCAATCACAAGACAGAAGACCAAAAGGATCAGAGAACCAATGGCAAGGTCTAGCTCAGAGTTTCATGGCCGACTGCAACAAACAAGTAAGGGACACACTAGAGACACATGCGGGCTTCAATGGAGAGGGCCCTAAGCTACTTCACTTGGTTCAAATCAGATCTGATTGAAGCTTCCAAAGCCATTTTGAAGACAATGACCTATATGGAGAATTTGGCCTAACTTTGACACTTTTGTAATTCGGCCAAACCTTGTATTATTTTATCATTTTTTGATATGTTGACTTTAGTTTTGGTGTAATTAAGCTAGTTGACCAGGCCATTAGGGTTAATTATGCTCAGAACCTTGCTTATTGAGTAAGCACGTCAATTTACTATAGAATATAAGCACCTCAATTAGCTTAAGTGAGATTAGCTTCTAATCTTTGTTTTAAGTTTATTTAGGTGCAAAAGGACCTTAATGGTCGTGGTTGAGGTGCTTGACTTAGGGCTTTTGATAATTTTAGCTCTAGGGTCATTTTACTCTCTTGTAACCCTAACTATATAACTCTCATTTGTAAATTTTATCAAAAGCAACGTAATATACAACATTTTGAAAGAGAGAAAAGTTTGAGCTTTCCATGGCTATGGCCGAACCCTTGTTGAGGGAGGGATTCCCCTTTTCAAGTTCAAATTGACTTATCTAAGCTTGGCAACTTAGTGCGTCTCCATTGCTAGCAAAATACAATCTAATTTCATGCTTGTGGTTATCATAGACATGAGTTTCATGGTTGTTAGAGGCTGATCTTGGTTGGGTTTTGTTCCTAAAAAATCAGTATTCAAAGCTCTTGGGGTTTGGAGAAAGATACTTGGGGGTTTGTTTGGTTTCCAACCCAAGTGAGTTCTTGTCATTTGGTATCAGAGCTTAGGGTTCTGAGGTCTAATTTCCTATCCTTTGTGTTGTTTAATCTTGTATTCATCTTTATTTTTGTTGTTGTTGTTGATTTCGGCCATTAAGGAATTTGTCCTCAAGTTTCGGCCGGGTGTTCTTGTGTGTTCTTTGTTGTTTCTTGCAGATTTGTGATCCTTGTTGCATGAATAACAATATGTCCTTTAGTAGTTTGTGCTAATTTTGAGTATTTCATCATGTTGTGTTTTAACCATTAGGTTAAATTTAGGGCTTTTGTGTTCTTTGTTCAAATATGTTGTTTGTGTGTTTAATCCATGCTATTAGCACTTGGTTATCATCATTGTGTAGTTGTTTGTGTCATGAAAACAAAAAAAAATGCATCAAGTCAGATTCGGCCAAGGAAGAACCATCACCACCATTGCTTTGTTCTTGCCATATGCATGTCACTTAACTTGTTTTCAATAGGTATTGTTCATATCTACTTTGAGAAAATCATATTTCACTTCATTACTCCTAGCATTTACGTGAACTAGCTTGTTTGCAATCTTTGTGAAGTTGTTGCAATCTTGTGAAGTGTGAGGAAAACAAGTGTGTTTGAGTGATGTGGTGAGGTATTTGAGTGAATGAGTGTTGAAACAAAATGAAATGCTTATGGATTGATGAGGCCGTGACTTACTCTTGAAGTTTGCTTATGCTTGTGTGTTGTTAACTTTGTGAGACAAGTCTGGTTGCTTTGTTACACATATTTCCGTGAGTAAGATGGTTGATGTGCTTATGTTGAAGCATGAATTAACAAGTGTGCTTGCTGATTTGTGTGAGCTATCATTAGATTGACATTGGATTTGTGTTGAAATCATTAGCATGACATTGAAAATGGAAGCACTCATGAGCTTGACATGGAAACTTGAGTAGCCATCATTGCATTTGAGAGGTGCTTGAAGAGGCAAGCTGCTGCATAATTTATAAAAAAAAAAGAGAGAATTGGTCGTATTGTGCTTAGCTTGATTAGACCATTTGCAAGTTGATTGGATTGCTTTACATGAGTTACATTGATATTTGATTTGGTTTGTATTGGTTTGAGCTTGAAAGACTATATTTTTGTTATAGCCGAATTGAAATCCTTTATGTTTCATTGTGTTTCATTGGAGTGTAAACACTTGTGAGTGTGTGTGAGAAGAAAAGAAAGGTGAGCTCAAACACTATAGCGAATGACCACAAGATTGCTTCAGTGACACATTGATTGCTTGCTTGCTTATTTATTGCATTTAGTTAACTCATCATTCTTTCTTATTCTTTCTTATTTATTGCATTTAGCTAACTCATCACTCTTGATTACTTATCTTATTTGCTTTATTCCACCTACTCTATATATACATTGTGTCTCTGCTAGCTTGTGGACTACACCTTAGTTGACCATTCTGGGAATTAAGTTGATTTGTAATTGAATTGAGGAAGAACTCAAGAGTGGTAAAAGGCAGTGAGTGTGAGCGCAGTATCAGGTAAAAGCAAATATAGTGCAAACACGAGTGGAGTGATATCATTCGAGTGTAAACACTTGAGATTGTGAGGATTTATATATTTGTTTTACTTTCTTGTTATTACTAATATGTTTGTTTTGTTTTGAGATGGATAGGGAATTTGAGACCATGGATAGAAATTTCCAAAATAGTTTACCCTTAGTCTTCCGTACGAGATGCCACATCAACACTAGAGTGTGTAGTATTATCATCAACAGAAAGGATCCTACCAATTTAGCTAGTACTACACTAGTGGAAAAGTTGGGGTTACCATTGATACCTCTTGACAGATCTTACTTGTGGATGAGGGAATTTGGCGAGGTTGAGGTTAGTTATAGAGTTGTGGTTAGTTTTTCTATTGGGGGAAAATATATTGATGAAGTGGTGTATGATGTAGTTCCTATGAGTACTACACATATATCATTGGGCAAGCCTTGGTACAAGTTTAACGAGGTGGCATATGATATGGACAGGAATAGATATAAAGTTAAGTGTAGTGGAAAAATCATTAATCTTATTACTTTAACACCACAACAGGCATATGATGATGTGTTATATTTTCAGAGGAGTACGAGTAGTGAGAGACATGGTAACATTGAGAAAGTTCATTTGTAGAGCCATCAGAGAATGACATGAGTAATTAGATGATTGAAGAATTTGTTATAGAGGAGACTGTACAACAACAAGATGGAGTTGTGGCCAAGAGATCTAATGAGAGTAAGATCATTTGTGGGGCCAAAATTAGTGAGGAAGAAAATGAGAGAGAAAGCCCAACCTTGGGGGAAACAAATGAGAGTGAAGTAGAGTATGGGTGTGAGCAAATCGAGAGTGCGGGTGAAGAAAAGATGTTTGAGACTGAGTTGGATTTAACTAATATTTCTTTGCCTACTATTTGTATTTATTCTTTGCAAGAATTTCTTATTTGCAGGAGTTTCTTATCATTTCATGATGTGACTGCAAACAGAGGTTCTTTTATTTTGCCATCATTTATAGGACTTGCACTTCATGGTGAATTCACTCTCGACTTGCCTAAACCAAAGAGACTAATAGCCTATTATAGTAAAGAGAAAAATCGGGCTAGAGTTGAGTGTGGTGAGGAAACTTTTGCCCAAACTGTGAGTGTTCTTAAAGGGAGTGTGAGTGACCTAGAGGGGGAAATAAAAAAGATAGTTAGAAAAGGCTTCCACATTAGTGAGAGTGAAGTGAGAAAGGCTTACAAGGCTAGCCAGCTTATTTTGTTGGTAGTCTATAAGGATCACCATGTATATGATGCTAACACTGACCTTTTACTTCTAGTTTCAATTTCTTCTCTTTTACAGGAGTTTGGAGAAGTGCTCACAGAGGACATCCCAAGTGGGCTTCCATATATTAGAGGGATCAAGTACCAAATAATGCCTAAGAAAGATGGAATTTGGCATATGTATGATTAATGGAAAGCTATAACTAATACCACGCTTAGGAGTTTGAAGGATAAATGGAAGGCAGAGTTGGAGAGAATAATAGGTTTCCAACGCATTGTGTTTGACCCCGGCAAGTGGGTGTGGCTTTATATGCAAGAGGAAAAGATACAAGCATAACAAAGATCCAAGTGTTGTAATGGTGATCGAGAACCATTCACTTTTTGTATGAATATTTGATATTTATGCAATATAATATTTATTTTATCATGGTTATTTATTTATTAATATGGTAAAACTCTTACTTTTATTTATATAATGTAAATCTAATTGTTAGATTACTCTAAGAGTTAGAAATTTCGAGTTACCTCGGAACCTTATATAAATTTAGTAAAGACCCGAGAGTTACTACATATGGTGATATAGTTGCAAGAGTTGCAAATGGTGTTGAGGAATATCACGCATTCTCTCAAATATAAATTATTCATGGTCTAGATATATTGACATGGGTCGGTCATTATATTGGTAAGACTAGTGCATTGTCTATATATGTAATGGACATATGGTTTGTCTCAACAGACTGTGAACTTAACGGAAGTTCGTATAGAAATGCAGATATTCATTAGTTGAATGAATAGTGAATTAACTCATAAAAGATGACTAATAGATATTCCATAAAACTGTCAATAGTTATCTTTTCGAGTTGAGTAGTTATTGTGGTTCTTTGACTTGAGACACCACAGTGGTCTTGTGAGTGATCCTATGTGCCTGATACCATGCATGTCAGAGACCTTTCAAGGTCTGGCCTCTGGATGACTGTTAGGTGTAGACCGATGCTCATGAAGATCGGTGTGTGTTAAGATGAGGATTCGTCAGTCCATATGGTTGGATTTTGTTTCCAGAAATTTTCAGAATATATTCCGGAAATCTTTTGGCCAAAAGTTCGTTGAAGAAATTGTTTCTTTAACATTATAAATAATATTCAAAAAGAGTTTTTCTATATTATTTATTAATGGAATATAAGTATGAAAAGTTTCATATATTGAGTAGATAAGGTTTTGACAGTAAATCTATAACCTTACTCAATTGGAGACGGTAATGACGAATGGATTATACATTAGCGTTTTAACCTCGACTTGTATGGTTCGACGTGTCGTGTTGTTTTGTCATGATTTGTAGGTGGACAGGCCTTCATGAAATATATATACAAATATATGAGATATATATATATATAATATATATATATATATATATATATACGTAACAATCGAACGTGAGCCTAGAGAGTTCAACTATATTAAGTTTATTCGTTGAGCACTAGGGCGACCTCTCGTCAAATGTTGACAAAGTATTTTTGGGTATTTATGATTAAATTGTTTAATCCGATAATTCATGAGATGAATTGAATTAATTAATTTTATATCAAGAGTTGATATAATTTTATTGTATAATAAATGTAAATTTGATTTACATTAAATTAGTAATTATTTTGTGAATTAATTTAATTGTTAAATTAATGTACAAAATTAATTACTTGGTTTATACAAATAAAGGTTTTAATTAATTAAAGTAACTTTAGTTAATGTAATTGAATGTTTTTTGTTCAAGTAACTAAAATCTTTTAATTGCAATTTTTAGTTACCTAAGTTGGTGAGATTTAATTTAACCTTGGTTAAGTTTTTTTTTGAAACAAATGGTGTAGGAAAAAGATGAAACTTGGAGAGAATTATATAATTCTCTAGATGGGTCTCGTACTACTATTCACCCGAAATTATTAACTGAGAGGTACTACCTTATACTTGGTGGGCTGCTCAGAGTTTAAGGCTTCAATGAATATCCCTTAAATTATTAACTGAGAGGTACTACCTTATTCTCGTTTCATAAGATGTTTACTGAGTATCCTTGACTACCTTATTTCTGGACCTTTAGTTGCACTTAACATTCTTTATCTCCAAGGAAATCTTTTTCTCTCGATCTCTAATTATGCTAATCAATTATCCGACTTGATCGGGTTTTATTTTTTTGGCTGATACTTTCGACTCTCACTAGAAGTACTGGTTTTTCCACGATTAGCTTTTCCATGTTCCCTTTCCGGAATCAAGAGGTTTAAAGGAGTGATCTTTGTGGTTACCGGCAATGCTTGCACTCGATACTTCCTTTGCCCTGCTTGTTCAACTTAATCGTAATGTTCTTAAACGTATTTTGATTATTCAACTCTTTCTATATTCTCCTTGTCAAGCTCCAACTACCTATGAGCCTCTTCTTCAAATCCTAATATCTCTGTTTATTTAAGGGGTTTAGGGTTTCCCAACTCACTGGTTCTGTCTACCTATGACTCTTGTACTAGATACTTCAAGATAGTTTCCTAGTGATCCTCCTTAATTTGCTAAAGGTCAGACTTACACGTACATACCTTGATGCTTAAACTGCATTCCTTATTATTAATATCAACGCTGACATTTTGGCCTGCTAAAGTTCATTTCCTTTTTGTATTTGCTCTCATTATTACATCAAATCTGGTTACTATTCTTTACTTTAACTCGTGTTCTATTCCTGTTTTACATGAACTAAAAACACAATGGGTCTTTGGTTTCTCAAATACTAAAAAAAAATCCTTAATGCTTACTTAATATCCTTTCTTATTATTTATGTACTAAGCCGGTTTCACTTCCACCCTTTTTTTCTTGCTGGCCTTTTGTGTTCTCTTCTGTTCTGTGCCTGAAACTTCTGTGAACTACATCTTTATTTCCTTATCCGAAACATATCACTTTTCACATATTCCTAATTCATGTTCAACACTATTCTCTTATCTTCTTGTCACTACATTCTTACCTGAGGAATATCTTATTTCCTTACATACTTATCATTTCATCAAACCTTGGTTCCTTGGAATCTCGGTCATTACTTGTCTACTATTTTATTTTTGTACTACTTCATCTTAACAACTTCTTTCCTGACTCTTTTACTCAGAACTATCTCTTACTTTTGTTTCGTCATTAAACTACATCTGAAGGTCTTATGTTTTTTATCTTCCTTTACTGTACTCTGACTTATTTCTGGGAATATCTTGAAGTAACCTTAAAGATCTGTTTCTACTATTGTTAACCAACGAGGGTTGGGATGGTGGGAACTTATCCCGAGGTCTTCTAATTATGGTGATCTAAATACACATACTGCCCATCTATGAGCCTATAACTCTCATGAATGTATATATCTGATATTTTGCCATACACTAGGGTACTACTGCTAAAAGTACCTGGTTTGCCTTCTTCAACTTTACTTCTGATCATTTTCAACTATCATAGATACTACCTCTTCTGCAAAATCCTTCTAGATTTATAGTCTATAAAACCTCCCTCGTGCTGTCTCTGCACTTCTTCCTATTTAGTCTCTATTATTAAATTTTCCGAAGTCGTTACTTTCTCTCTCTGAACGCCGCTAACATTTCTTTATTATTCTTCTTTAAGGAAACTTACTCTGCGACAAGGTTTCTTTCTTCTCTCAGATTCTTGAACTCTTTACACCTTTACTTTCCTGAAGACTCTATTAACTTTGATTGCTTAGGATATCTCTTACTAAATCTTTGGTTCAGTTGCTACTCTTCACCCTAGTATTTCCTTCTCACTACCATGAGACTCTGTATAAGTTGTACACCATATTCCTAAGAATGATGCTCCCTGAAACACGGTACAGTCTCATCCCGAGACTTCGAGAAATTTACCGATTGTCCCCAAAGTCATCTCATGAGCATATTTGAGTCTCAACATAATTTATTTTATATTATCTTCGTCCAACGATACCACAGTACTATAACGTAATAGTAACTAAACTACCGATCGTTATATAGTATCTCGTAATTAGAGTCAGGTTATAATATCCGTTATACCCCTCTAATTATTTTTGTCTTAAGTACCATTGATTCTCTAATGAACGATTTATTTATAACCATTATGAATGTTAATCTTTCTATTCGTAATAGAAAGGCTCGAGCGCTCTAACCATTCAAGTACCGAATCAACCCTTAAGGAAGATACTCCTCTACATCTCGTAAGAAGAAATGAACTCCATGTCTATGTAAAACTTCCCCAGCTACATACCAAACCATGTCCCCAAAGTACGTAGCTATTGGTCGGGACTGCTACACCAACCTCACCTTTGTAAATCAAAGAACATAGTCTGCCATGTAGGAGTTCGTAGTACACCCAAGATTAAGATCAATCCATATATGACCATCTAGTAGATTGAAATGAATTTCTTTATTTAACAGATATTACAAGAAACTCATTTTTATCTGGCTCCAATCCTATATGATCACATAATACAAGGTGCCTCCATTCTCATGTCTCCACGTGGACGATCCCGGATCAAGGTCTTCATAAAATTATAGAATGGACCACAGCTATAGATAAGCTACAAATAAAGTACCCTCTTTGTTTGCTCGATATAGACTATTTTAGATTACTAATTTCATACTCAAATCCTCTTATGTATGACACTCATACACTAAGTCTGAAGGCACATGAGTAATCTATGGTAATTAAGATAATTTACAATATGCGATATTAAACAAACACTTTGATAAATGAATAATGCATCATTTTATTTCATAACATATAAGACTTTTTACATTACATGAAGCTCTATGGCATATATCCCAACACCATCGTCAACAAAAGTTGACAAACACATAGCACCTTCGACATATGAGCGTCAGATGCAAATTCGTCAGAATAATCTGCCACCTAGATGTAGTGGGAGGGTTGTACGACAACCTGATCGCTATCTAGGAGTTGGAGAGGCACCAGTTGTCGCATCCAACGATGATATAGATAATCTATTGACCTATCATAGTGTAATGGATGATTCTGATAAAGAGGAATGGCTCAAAGCCATGAACCTAGAGATGAAGTCAATGTACTCCAACTCAGTCTGGGAACTTGTAGACCAACCTGATGGGGTAAAACCTATAGGTTGCAAATGGTTCTACAAGAGAAAGATGGGAGCAGATAGTAAGGTACAAACCTTCAAAGCTAGGCTAATGGCCAATGGTTATACCCAAAAAGAGTGAGTTGACTATGAGGAAACTATTACGCCAGTACCATGCTATAAAATCCATATGCACTCTTCAGTCCATTGCCGTAAATTTTGACTATGAGATTTCACAAATGGACGTCAAGACTACATTCTTGAATGTCAATATTGATGAGTGTATCTATATGGTACAACCAGAGGGGTTCATAGCCAAAGGTCAATAGCAAAAGATTTGCAAGCCGCGAAGGTCCATTTATGGACTCAAGCAAGCATCTCAATCTGAAACATTAATTTGATACCACGATCAACTCTTATGACTTTGAGCAGAATGTTGATGAGCCTTGTGTATACAAGCGCGTCATTAACGGGAAGGTGATTTTTTCTTATTTTAAACTTCGATGATATTTTACTCATTAGGAATGATGTAAAGATATTATCGGACGTGAAAACCTGACTAGCTAATCAATTTGAAATGAAAGATTTGGGAGATGCCAGTTATGTTCTTGGGATCCAGATACTTTGGGATCGCAAGAAATGACTATTAGCTATGTCTCAGGCATCCTAAATCGACAATATTCTTGTGCGATTTAGGATGCAGAATTCCAAGAAAGGCAATTTGCCTTATCGACATGAAATTCATTTGTCAAATGAACAGTCTCCTAAGACACCTCAAGGATTTAGTGGCCAATTAACAAGAAGCATTAAAAATTATACTTAATAAATAAACCAAAACATCACACAAGACATAAGAAAAGTCAACTTATTAAATCATTGATATTGGTTTTCATCACAACCCTAGATAATGTATTTAGTTACGACACATATCTAGGACTACTAAAGACATAAATAAATAAAACATCATGCAACTAATTGAAAATTAAAAAGGTAAAATTCACAACAATGAAATAAAATGATGGGGGTTAGGGGATCCACTTTTATTATTTCAAATCTAGAAATCTCTCTTATTATAATATATAAATTTGCATTATATTACCAACTGACCATATAGGCGGTATCCTGATTAAATCATATTCTAATTAATTTCAACCGACCATAAAGGCAGTATCCAATTAAGTCAGGTTAAAATTAATTTAATTAAGTCCAACCGACCATAAAGACGGTATCAAATTAAGTCAGGTTTTAAGATAATTTATATATTATAAAATAAGATAGATTAATCTAAATTATAATAATAAAAGTTTCACCATTCACCCAGCAGAAAGAAGTTACCTACTCATGCTTTTAAGTAAAACAAACAAAGTTTTATTACTAAAATAAAAATTAAATACAAGAAAACTGAAATTAAACAAACAAGATACTCTTTTCATAGTATTCTAAGGAAATTCGCCAGAATAAAGTATGAAGAAAATCCTCTTAATTAGGCTGCTAAAAACGGTCCGCGTCGTAACGCACCAAGTCTTCTACGTCGCGATGCGTTCAGGGTAGGGCGTCGCGATGCGTGCTACAATGATGACGTCATGATGACGCAAGTGATGACGCATGTCGGCAGATGAATTATTTGCTCGGCATCACGATGCGTTGAGGTTTGAGCGTCGCGACGCGTGAATAATGAATATCATATTTTGCCTTTTTCATTTATTTTTCACCATTTTAGCCCCGATTTGATTCCAATGAGTCCCGATATTTTATTTATCTACAAAATAAACACAAACACATCAAAACGTTCATAAAACTCGAGAAACTATACAAAATATTAAGTAAAATGGGCGGTAAATATTGATATATTTTCCGCTCATCACACCCCAAAACCTAATATTTTGCTAGTCCTCGAGCAAAACAACAAAATAAAATGCAATAAACAACTTTAAAATAAAATTAAACTAAGCCACTTTCGTAGGGATCATTGTTGCATTTAGCATATGCAACAAGCCTTTAAACCCCTAGGTGTCCCTATCGGACGAGTTGTAGTCTCGTGAGGGCTTACAGCGACGATACCCACAAACGTCAATCAAATGTACAATCAAACACACAAAACTAAAGATAAACATGTTAGTGACTAAACAAGTGAAATTCTTATCCAAGTTAATGGTCGTTTTCTTTCTTTCTAAATTACCAAATAAGTAAATTCTCCGAATATTTTTTATCATTCTCCATATACACAACCAACAAGGTATTAATCAATTCATTGCACCCACAATATTCATAAGTGTAGTTGAAAAGAGAGTAATATGTTTGTCCTAAATTTATATCAAAATTCACACCTTTTTGGCAATGGATTTTTATGTACAATTTTTTTTATAACATCTTCAATCCTTGTAGCGAGCTTTGGGCCAGTGACTCTCAAACCAATTGGCTTTAGGGCACTATGTGTTAAAACACTCTTACGAACTTAATTAATGTTAAAAGCTCTACCGTTTGACGCAAACAATCACTACTTACTGAGGCAAGACGTCTGGTTACTAAGTAGAAACTTTATTATTATTAACTTTGGCTTTTACCATTTGATGTGAACAATCACCGCTTACTGAGGCAAGACATCTGGTTACTAAGTAAAAGCATTGTTAATTATTTCTATACACAATCTTTTTTTATTTCATCGCTTTTACGTGCTATTTCCAAAAACTAGAGCACTGAATGTTACAAACTTTCACATATAACCCATGCTCGTATGTTACCATGTATGTTGATAATACTTGTCGAATGAGCATATGAAGATCCAATTTAGTCAGTATTATGGAGAATTCACGAATTTAAATAATTCAAAAGGAAATAAACAAAAATTAACTAGTTACGAATTAGGCTAAGATACGTCTCAGAGGTGGAAACTTCTTACACAGCTATCTCAAACACAATTCCACCTGGTTAGTCAAGTTAAAAACATTAAAAAAACATTTTTCTTATTTTTTATTTATTATTTTTTTAATAAAATAAAGTAAAAAAAAACACAAAAGAAAAATAAAAATAAGATATTAGTCAACTACTATCTTCCCTCAAACTAATTGAGACATTGTCCCCAATGTCTAAAGAGAAGAAGAAAAGTTTAGAAGACAGTACCTGATTAGCGTGAAATTCTACATTTAAAAAGTAAACTAAAGGTTAAGATCCAGATTTATCTGACGCTTCTTACCACGATCATTATCAGACCAGTTTATCTTGGAAAGGATAAGGTCAATTTTTGGTTCGAATGCTAAGAGTTGGTAAATTAAATCATTGGTTGTTCTGGCAGTGAAGATAATATCTTTTACAGGTTTTAAAAGGACCCCATTTCTCTTGGCATCTTTAAGAAAAACAAAAAGAAAGTCAAAAAATCCATCAATATTAAACAGTCCAATTGGTTTTGGTGTATGTTCAAGTTCGCCCAAGATATCACTATGAAAATTCCTCCATCGTGCCCAAGCAACCTGGCAAAGAAATAAAAGCATCAGCACGGTTAATCATTTCAACAAGTCGTTCGGACATACCTGACACGATGCATTCCTATCCGTTTGATTGTCATATAAGATTTGCGTCTACCAAAGGTTTTGGGATGATTCCCAAAACTTGAATACCTCATTCCTGAACGGCTTTTGAAACGTACCCTATTTGTCCAAGATTGCCACCGCCATATACTTAGTGCATAATTCTCTCTACCATGACTCTACCCAATTCTTTCGCTGCCTCAACAAATTCTGGCTTAGATCCAGAATTAGTCCCGCAAAAAACACAAATATTAATGACTCGTTGTAACATCCCCGATTTGGAGGTGTTACCAGCAGGCAACAGTCTCCACTGTTACCTAAGCCTTACATCTCAATAACCACATTCTTATACGACACGCATTACTTATATATATACTCAAACCATATACCAATGTGAGAATATATGAAAAACAATAACATTATATATATACAAACATCTGGTGTAACATCATTTAACTCTGTACAAATAGCACACTAATACAACGACCCACAATGCATACACAATACTGTTACATCCTATATGGATGTACAACCAATCATGGTAGACCGACCCACTAGTGACTGCAATGTTGCCAATCCGTCCCAGGTCTGCGTCATCCACGAACTGTGTCTGAACAAAAGATTGAAACCTGCAAAACTGGTGAGTGTGGGGGGTGAGTCCTGATGGACCCAGTGAGTGGAACTAAAATAATAAGGAGAAAGAATATTAAAACATGTAAAATAATCGGCAAAAGTCTACTAAATAAAATCATTGAAATAGATAAGTGACAACTTAAACAACTTAACGATATCGGACTATAAAACTATTGGTCATGAAAATACGGTAAATAATATCATGAAACTGCACCGTAAGTGTGTCAAACCATACTGTAAAGAACAATGTAAAATAATGTTGTAAAACATCTTAAAAAATCAGGTTCAGTTATATCACTCGGCACTACTATAGAAAACCTAAGTCACGAAATCTCCGCCCAGGAATGTCTCATCTGAGCGCAAAAGGGATCCAGGGGTGTTACGTATCGCCGTCCCGCTGGTCCCGCTGATGTATCTCTACATGTGCACATGTCTATCTATCCGTCAATTCCAAAATCAAAAACATCATGCCGAGGTTTTAAATCTCATAAACAAATATCTCAAGAAAATGTCCGATATCTTTTGTTAATAAACTCATCTTAAATTATCATGTAAAACTAACATCAATACTTAAAATCCATAATCAAAACAGAAGCCAAGTCTTTACGTCAAGATCAAATCCAATAATCACCACAAGATATAATCTTAAAATGACGTCGAAAATATATTCAAGAATCATTATCATCAATTAAAACTCAAGAACACCAAAGTATATTGGACACATCATTAAAAGATCACATTAAAGTCTCATAGCAATTCCAAAGCATCATCAAAAGAATGAAATACATTAAACTTTATCAATTCAACTTTCAAGCCTAAAGTTCTAAAAATAAAAATCAAGTAAAATATGTTAAAACCAAATATTCCACTCACTGATTTGGGCTTGACGGCATCTTTTCACGGCGTCGACGGTGGTTGCGAGTCCTGACGTTGATCTATAAGAATAAAGGGATTGTTAGAACAAAGAAATATTTAATGAACTTATAAGAATATATGAACCAGAATTTTCCAGGTTTTTGGGTCAGATTTTGGAATTTTACTGGGAGCAATTGGTAAGGAATTTGGACTTGAAATTTTTATGGATGAATCTCCTATGAGTCTACTTTACCCCAAATTTTACGGATCCTGATTTCGATTCCCGAAACTCCGTAAACAAACTGATTTCTACCAGCTGTTCAGCAAAACAGAACCAGTCCACACCAATCCAAGCTCAACAATTCATCAATCAAGCATTAACACACATCAGAATAGACCAAACACTCCCCCTCCTTACTGCCGATTTTAATCAAACATATCAGCTTCAATTTAACACATGTCAATGAACCAAATACATATTCACTACCAAATTTACATAAACTTCTCACATTCACAGAGGTTCGGCCAAGGCCCATCACAAGCCATGCTCATACTATCTTCTCAACAAAACCTTAAATCCTTCACTCAAGGCTCTATTTTCACTACCACATTCATCAACAAAACAAAATCCACTTTCCCCCTTTTAAACACCATTCGGCCATGGTAGCCATTAATGCAAAACAAATTGGGCATTCTCATCAATTAGGGATGTACTCAAGTTACTTTATCATAAGATACATAAGCAACTATCTTAAAAAGCTAAACCAAGGCAAAATTCATCAATTTTATATCTAGGGTTCAAGGGAGTTCGAAAATAGGGGCTGAAAATGCATGAGAAATTCAGAAATTAGGAGGAAAGAATAGTAATAGAAACTTTCTTAAAGATGAACGTGAGAGCATCTTTATACTCTTGATTTGGCCAAGAAAAAGCATAAAGCAAGACTTTGTGTTTTGTCATCTCTCACTCTTCCACTGAAATTCATTTCATGCCTCTCTCTCTCGGTCTGCCAGGGAAAAGAAACAAGGCAAATGTGGTATCTTCTTCTTCTTTTCTTATTCATGCGTGAAGTGTGTAGAATTTTCAAGAATTATGAGCTTGGGCTTAATTTGATTATTTTGTGCTTAAAAGTTAGAAATATAGAAAAATCTAGATTAATCTTCAAGTCTCTCTTCCTTGGGCCAAATCTATTATTATTATTAGCAGGCATAATTATGCTAGCAATCATATTTTATTTAGGCTCGAGTGGGCTTAGGTATGTATAATCATCTAGAGGGGTGTACTTAGTAAATGTTCCAAAATTATTCCCGTTAACGCTCGATGCGTTTGCCAATCTCAGACAAAGTCCATAAGCTCACCACACTAAATTTCATTTTCCAATTAATTATTTTTCTTCATCTTAAAAAAAATTTATCCGGGCAACCGAGATTTTTAATTTAACTAGATCGAAAAAATTTTGGCTGTTACACTCGTCTTCTTGAAGTTGGTTCCATTTTTTTCTTTACTCTCTAATCTGGATGTGTTGAAGAGAGTAATGACGAGCTGAATTTATAGATCCTGAAAAAAGGGTGAGTAAAAATAGCACCAGTACCTGCCAAATGAAAATTATTAGCTGAACAGTAAATTAAATCGTGAAAGTCAAAAAGTTTGGATCTTGTCGGCGAAAACAAAAGAAAATAACAAAATAAATCACAATTATTTGTTAAATACAAAGAAATCAAAATAATAATATGTACAAGAAGTAACAGCTTGAATGACCTTTATGGGTCATAGACAAGCTTCCCATCCAATTTTCTTATAAATTGACAAACAGAGTCTTTTAAAGTCAGATTCGCGAGACTCAATTATTGTCTTTCTATTCAAAACTGTGTATGTAAATTGTGAATTGTGTGATAGACATATCCACTGTGATGCATCTCAAGAGTCAATGATATATCATCTAGAGACTCCTTACTCATGCCATCCCTAATGAATTTTATTATATCTTCGCGATTATTAGACATCATTCCTAAAGAACGACAATGAGTATTGCATGCACAGCGTGCACATTTATAACAAACACCTAATCGTTTAGCTCTTCTTTTCTTAGCATAGGTTCTTTTTCCTAAACCAAGCAGAAATGAAATGAAAGAGTCAGATGACTCACCTGCCAAGCGAACTTGTGCATCAATTATCCAACGAATATCATTAGGAATACCTTTGATCATAGACCATTCTTTCAATGTGTGCTTTGTAGACTTTCATAAGAGAGTTTTGAGGGAGAGAAGGAAAATGCTTGTGAAGTTTTGCGAGAACGTCTTCCATCATGTCTGTGACTTTTCCTACAAAAATTAAACACACAAAAATAAAACACACAATATCTCAATATATACACAAATTGCATGGGTTGCCTCCCTGCTAGCGCTAAGTTTAACGTCGTAAACTAGACATGACTACCCAAAAGTTAGGCTGGATCAGAAAGTGTGAGACTTTCTTTTTGTCGCTCAAATGATTCTCCCCAATAGTGCTTGACACATTGGCTATTGACCTCGAATGTATCGTTAGATTTAGGGTTATGTATCTCAACTACTCCGTAGGGTAACACCTGGATAATCACAAATGAACCTGACCACCGTGATTTTAGCTTGCCCTGGTTCCAGTTGTCTGCGCACTATTTTCTGATCATGCCACTTCTTGGTCTTTTTTTCTTTGTACAGTTTGGCATTCTCATAAGCTCATAGGCGAAATTCCTCCAATTCATTCAGTTGGTGGAGTCGTTTCTCTCTTGCTGCTTGCAGATCAAAATTTAGCTTTTTCAGTGCCCAATACGTTTTATGTTCGAGCTCCACAGGCAAATGGCATGTTTTCCCAAACACCATTCGATATGTGGATATTCTAATGGGTGTCTTGTAAGTTGTCCGGTAGGCCCATAATGCGTCATCCAATTTTATAGACCAGTCTCTTCTTGTTGAACCAACGGTTCTCTCCAAGATTCTTGTCTGTCGATGGTAAGCAGTGACAACTTTGTGAGTTACTCCATATTTGGCTAGGAGTGCATCGACGTATCCGTTACAGAAGTGTGTGCCATCATCACTGATGATCGCTCGAGGTGTTCCGAAGCAAGTGAAAATATTCTTTTTGAGGAATTTTAACACCATTTTGGAGTCATTTGATGACAGTGCTGTTGCTTCAATCCATTTGGAGAAGTAGTCTACTGCAACCAGAATGTACAGGTTTCCATATGATGGAACAAAGGGTCCCATAAAGTCAATCCCCCATTAACATGATCCAGGCCACACATGGAGCATCAGAGGACATGGACAATAACACAAGGGATCCATTGCAATTACCAGAAGGGCCAATCACAAGACAGAAGGCAAAAAGAATCAGAAAAAGCAATGGCGGGATTAGTTCAGAGTTTTCTGGCCGATTGCAACAAACAAATAGAGACACATGTGGGCTTCAATAGAGAGTGCCCAAAGCCACTTCACTTGGCCCAAAGCCACTTCACTTGAATGAAGCTTCAAAGGCCTTTGAAGACTTGAAGACTTTGGTATTTTTGTAATTTAGCCTTTAGGGGCATTGTTGTCTTTATGCCTTTAGGGTTTCTCTTTGTAACACTATTTAAGCTTTCTTTCTTTTCATTTTGAGACAATCACGAAATTTGTAAAACACAAAAGCTTAAAGCTTTGGCTATGGCCGAATTCTTGTAAGGGAGGGATTCCCCTTTTCAAGTTTGAATCGACTTATCTAAGTTTTGGCAAACTTAGTGGTGTCTCCATTGCTAGCAAAACATTACAAGGATTCATCTTAAAGGTTCTCAAGGGCAAGTTCTTTGTGGGTTTTCTTTGTGGCCTTGGAAGGGTTTTGTTTCTACAAAATCAAATTCGCGGTTCTTGGGGTTCTGTCTGTTGCTTGGGGTTTGCTTGGATTTCGAATCCAAGTGGGTTTCTTGTCACCTATACATCAAATATCTCCACTTCGAGAATGCTTTGAAGAGGTCCTTCATTTTTTCTCGAAATATTTCCCATTCTCTAGCACCTATCACATTGAAGAACGAATAAGTGAGCATCTTTAAATAAGGTGGGCCAGAACAAACCTGATTACAGGACTTTGGCCGCGGTTTTGTCTCCGCTGAAGTGTATGCCGTATGGTGATGAATGACAATACTACAGGACACTATTGACCTCCTCATGTGGTCAACGCCTTAATAACTGATCAGCACAACATTTGAATAGGTATGGTTCATCCTAGACATAATGCTTGACTTATTTGAAAAATTTCTTTCGTTGTTGATGTGTCCATTCTAACGGCCATTTCCCCGATACTATGTAGTTTACATAGTCAGCATACCATGGGACTTCCTGCTGCTTGATGGTAAACAACTGTTTATCTGGAAAAGTTTCTTTGACTGCCAGTTCATTGCAAGTTGTACCTCCATTTTCGAGCCTCGACAAGTGATCTGCCACTTAATTTTCTGTCCCCTTCCTGTCTCGAATCTCCACGTCAAATTCTTACAGTAGAAGCACCCAACGGATCAATCTGGGCTTGGCATCTTTCTTCGCGATCAGGTATTTGATTGCTCAATTATCTGTGTAGACCACCACTTTGGGACCCAGCAAATAGGAGCAGAAATTATCAAAAGCAAACACAACTGTGAGCAACTCCTTTTTTCAGTTATTGTGTAGTTGAGTTGTGTTTCATTCAAAGTTTTGATGGCATAGTAAATGGTTTGAAAAACGTTCGTCTTATGTTGTCCCAAAACTGCACCTACAGTAAAATCACTAGCATCGCACATTACTTCAAAAGGGAGCGTCCAATCTGGTGCTACTATGATGGAGGCAAAGACCAGCTTTTATTTCAAGATCTCAAAAACATGGTGACATTCTTTAGTGAAGTGGAACGACACGTCTTTCTCTAGTAGATTGCATAATGGTTTAACAATCTTGGAGAAGTCTTTGATAAATCTCCTGTAAAATCCTACATGCCCGAGAAAATTTCGAATCCCTTTGATGGATGATGGTGAGGGTAGTTTCGCTATCGTCTCGATCTTTGCTTTGTCTACCTCAATTCCTTTATGTGAGATCCGATGTCCCAGAACAATGCCTTCATGCACCATGAAGTGACATTTCTCCCAGTTTAGTACAAGATTTATATCTTCACATCTTTGTAACACTTTTCCAGATTTTGCAAGCAGTGGTCGAACGAGTCTCCAAATACTGAGAAGTCATCCATGAAGACTTCCATGCTTTGTTCTATCATGTCTGAAAAGATGGCCACAATGCAACATTGAAATATGGCATGAGCATTACAGAGTCCAAATGGCATCATGCGGAAAACAAAAGTACCATACGGGCATGTGAAAGTGGTTTTCTCCTGATCTTCTGGGGCGATGGCAATCTGATTGTACCCCAAGTATCCATCCAGAAAGCAGTAAAATTCATGTCCCGCTAATCTGTCTAGCACCTGGTCAATGAATGGTAGTGGGAAATGATCATTCCATGTTGCTTTGTTCAGCTTCCTATAGTCCATGCATACTATCCATCCATCACTGTCCTTATTGGAATAAGCTCATTCTTTTCATTTGTAACTACAATCATTCCTCTTTTCTTGGGTACACATTGCATAGGACTTACCCAAGAGCTGTCAGAGATGGGGTAGATGATACATGCATCAAACCATTTGATGATTAATTTCTTCACTACTTCTTTCATTATTGGATTTAGTCTTTGTTGATGCTCCACTGTGGCTTTGTACTCGCCGTTCATCAGGATTTTGTGCATACAAAATGATGGACTGATACCTTGAATGTCTGCTATAATCCAGCCAATAGCTCTCTTGTGCTCATGTAACACTCTCAGCAACTTATCTTCATGTACCCATGTTAGCGATGAAGAAATAATCACAAGTAAATCATAAGAGTTTTCCAAGTATACGTACCAGAAATGGTTCAGAAGTGGCTTTAGTTCCAGCTGCGGTGGTTCTTTAATTGAGGGCTTGATTCACTCATTTTTCGGTATTTCCAAGCTTTCCACCTATGGTGTCGATCTGAAGCGAGAGGCTGACCGGTGTAATCACACGCGTATAACGCAAGCGCACGTATCGTTCAAGTAGTATAAAAATATCGATCCCACGAGGACTTAATTCCTATTGTTGTTATTAATTATTGATAATATTTATTTACAAGTATCTAATTAAAGGGAGAAGAGAATGATTGCTTGATTGGTTGGTTGAATGTGGATTTGCTAAATAAATAAATACACAAAAGAAAATACTAAGGAAAATAAACACAAGACACAAATATCTAGGGTCGTGATTCCATACAATTTTATTCTAAAGATGAATTGATTCTCTTATATATATGTGTAATAAATCAGTTTGCTAACCTGTAATACGAAATTATGCAAAAGCCTCTATCGATGGTCAGATGCAAATACCCAGTATAACCCAATTAATCATATGTCTATGTTAACCAAGTTACCTGAATTCATTAAGTTCAAGTTCCAATCATGGCTACCCCCGCCCGACAGGTATATTCTTATCCTGTAAGGAAATCTATTAAAGGGTTATCTATCCTC